>CM070604.1:38539661-38833365 GCA_036346395.1 Hsuehochloa calcarea | reverse complement strand
TTTTCCTGATAATTTTTCAGCATAAAGTTATCGTTAGCACGTAAATATAAACATTATATATAAGCAAGAATTTTCATAGTCAAAACTCGAATTACCACATCACCGAAGTTTAAACTAGAGTCATCGTTTCGCATTCACATAAAAATTCGCTTAAATTACTATGATGTGAATCAAATGAGGCAGTACCCTGGTTGGAAGACCCCTCGTTCTCCTCAAAACACCCATAGGTAGCGTGTCCAAAACTCTGGAGCATTCAAGTCCAGGAGTATACCTTCAACAAAGCAACTCAGCTACATTGTGCATGTGTACAATAATATGCAGGCAAATATTTAGAAGCATACCACAGATAATCAACAGTGCCAAGAAATTTCTTGTGATATGAAGTTGCCAGGGTTCACCATGATGACCCCTATTGTTTGATGTTCCTAAAATAATTGGCAATTAGTTTCAGCTATATGTCAAACGGTCAAAGAGTGTGCTTCAATTTTCACTAGAAAATACTACCTTTAACATAGCATAGGAACTACAGAGCTTCAACGGATGTGTAGCTACCATGACATTTGAATACCCTGTTGCATTTGTCACTTCTTCATCACTCCATTGGTACTTCAGCAAACTATGAGGAAGGTGGATATAAGTCTTAAAAACAACAAATGTGCTAGGTCAACTGTGATCTGAGAAGAAAGACTTCTGACCTACAAAGCTCGTATAAACCAAATTCAGAGCTATAAAGTCCAGACAACTGTCTTCTATCATGCAAAGAAATGTTCAGCTGGAGACACAAAATCATACACAATGTATGCAATGTCAGTAAATCGGACATGGCTATAACTTTGAGATTATCTAAGAAATATATAAGGCACTGTTCCACCTTCATTGTTGACAAGAACTTGTAGATGGCACTCTGCTCCAAAATAAAACCAAGAAAAAAAAAGCAAAACAAGACGAAAGAAACATGTCAGCACT
Organism: Hsuehochloa calcarea; assembly: GCA_036346395.1. Classification (NCBI taxonomy): domain Eukaryota; kingdom Viridiplantae; phylum Streptophyta; class Magnoliopsida; order Poales; family Poaceae; genus Hsuehochloa; species Hsuehochloa calcarea. The sequence continues at coordinate 38,832,399 of CM070604.1, read as the reverse complement.
ATATCGCGAGACACCCGCATTCTTCAAATAAGATTAAGAATATTGTTAACAACTTAATATGGCTTAATTGCACCACGCTACCATGCTTCCACAACCAATTTACAGCATTATCACTAATGAGTATTAATGTGTTCACATTGTGGTTCCAGGAACCAGAAACTTACTGTAACTAACTATGTTTATTCTAAAATTTTAAGGCGATATATATGTACAGAAGCAATTAAAAGTTTAAAACATACATCAGGTGTGCTGTTGAAATCACCAGCAAGCACAATAGGAATTCCATTCCATTTTTCAGCAAGAGCATTCGCCTTCTCCAGTAACATGCGGATCTGCAGGAAGGACAATTGGAAAAGTGGACAATTAATTGGGTAAAGTTGTAGGGTGATGAAATAGACATTAGCCAAATTTGAAGTAGTCATGTCAAACTGTGTGTTCTATTCACATCAGCGAATGAGCATTATGCAGAACATCTTGTGACCTGACTAGAGAATTGTATAAAAGATACAGAGGAAATAAATGATGTTGAAGTTAACTGTTATACCTGGCCCAGTTTTACATCTCCCCGCTTTGGATTAAACAGAACATGAATATTCCCGAGCACTAACTTTTGTGTTCCATTAAGCTGGAAAAAAACAGGTAAGGAAATATACAAGCCAATGTACCAACATTAAAACATTGATTACTTAGATGTAAATCAACAAAGACATCTGACAGCAGATTATACAGATGATGGTAATTGGGAAAGTATTTTGGAAATACAGAATTTAAGTTCATGATTTGGTTTGGCAACTACTTATGTATACATAGTGTAATACAAAACTCATGAGTCAATAATGAACTACTATGTAAACATATGAAAGATTAGTTCACCTAATCTATCTTCAAGGCAACCTTCAATTAACTAGACAGCAACCGGAGTGTAAAACTAAGCCCATGTAGAACATGAGCAGAGTGACATGAAATGGTTGTGTATGTATATCATTGGTTGTTAATCAGTCAACTTTAAAAGATTGAAACCAGGCAATCTTTTTCAAAACAAAGGGTGAACAACCTAGTATTATGTGAGTGAAGGCTGGGTAGAATACGTGGGGAAGGCTAGATAATTTTACTTAACTTCTTCGATTCATGTTTGCCTCAACTCTACATAAAGAAAACAAACTCAACGAACAAGTAAGCAAACCAATTAAAGATAAGAGCATCATTTAAAAACCAGAATTTGTGGAAGCAGCAGCTTCGAGACATCACCACCTTCATAGTAGATCTAACACTTTTCAAGTTGCGGTAAATCGATGGAAATTTCTCCCCACGCTGCAGCAGAAGTGATGGCTTGCACCATTGCTCCTCGTTGCCTTTACTTGATGGCACCACCTCCAAAATTGTCACAGTGCAATATGAAACTCGTCATTGACCTCACACGACTCAAGATGTGCGAGACCTACTACGAAGGTGATGATGGTTCCAAACCGTTGGTTCCACAAACTCTGGTTGTGGATGCCGGTGCTCAGGTTTTTGTGAAATTTCCAACAAGGAGCTTGAGCATGTGCGGCTAAGAAACAAGGAGGAGTCATCTGCCTACATGGTTTGGTGTTGTCCACCTACCACACCAAGATAACCCACCATGTGTTCAATAAAGATGTGCGATACAATGACTCTAGAACAGCAAGCATCAATCGTGGCATTAGGTGCTGCATCAAGGTGTTTGACACGATGACATCAGATCGTGGGAAGCAAATGAGAAGAGGGTGAATCCAACACGCGCTGGCTGGGCAGTCAACCCACGACAGCCACGGGCCACAAGGCCCAACTAAGGCAACCATTCCACCATCCACCTCACTCCCCAATCCCCAATTCCCCACCAGATGCACACGGCACAGCACACTGAGAGCAATCGAGAGATGTGCACCTGAGAGGAGAGCAAAGCCTAGGCAAACAGAGGAGAGAGGACCGGACGGAGGAGGCGGCACGGCGGCGTGGCAGGCTCGGGCTGCATCTGCGGGCCTGAGACCTGACGCTTGTGGATTGGCCTGGCCAGGCCGATTAGGGATTTGGGACGGCTGCCGGCTGCTAGTAGTGGTATATATAATATTCTACAGAACTCTTTAGACTTTACTTCTTTTGCATATACTCAGTAACTCAGATACTCTTGTAGATGAATATGATGACTTGATGTTGTAGAGTAATTTAGTTGTAACTTATTTGCAATAATGGAGAAACGAATTTTGCGTAACTATTTCATAAGCAACTCAAGTAGTACTCCCCCAACCAATGAGAGCACAACTCAACTAAACAAGCTTCGACTAGAATTTGACCTTAATGAAATTATTGCCGATCCGGCGCATCGCATACCAATAGAAGATTATGCCAATAAAATTAGAGATCAAGTGAGGTGAGCATATTTGTTGAATGGTCCAACTTGACCAATTGGAAGCATATTTAAATGTTTGGGATGCGCTTTCCATTAGCGAGGTGCCTTCATTATATTTCTCATTTTTTTTCCTTGGCTTCTCTTCTATTCATGTATGAATTTGGATTGCGCAAGAGTACAAGAATATGTTTGTCCTAATTTAGCTTAGTCCTTTGTGTCCAACCTCCATTTTCATCCTGGCTTCGCCACAGAATGAGAGGAGATGATTTGGTTGGGCTACGGCAACCTTGGCCGCCACCCCACTATTTAGAACATCCCTATTCTGTATTACAGCACTATGCTGTTTACACAGTGACAAGTTGATTGGACCACAAGATTACTTCGGCTAGAAGCTATTTATTTCTATCTTATCTTTACTTGGTTTGTTTCCTTCTAAGTTGAGTTTGTTTACTTTATTTCTATCTATTAAAGATAGGTTTCCGTGTATGAAAGATGGGGCTATTGTAAATAAGGAGATTTTATCCGGAGTGGGGCAGGCAAAAGTAAAATAAAGAAAATAAATATCTAGTCTCCCCCCTTCTGTACTTCCCTATTAGTTCTACCCAGCCTTCGGGGCTCAGACCCATATCACCTAGGGATAGCACTACTACCAGAAGAATCCTAGCGATTATCTGTTATGTCCTACAAGCATGAACGTGAAATAACTCTTGTTATTTTAATCTTTAAATCAACTAGTACTTTGATGTAAATCCAAGTACCTCAAAAACAAATATTTGAGCAACATTATTTCGGAGATTGAATTCACTAAAGTCAATACTATCTTCCTCAAGCAGAATTAACCTACATTTGAAAACAAAGAAAAAGGATGAAAAGGCCACTTCATTCAAACCAATGAAGATATCAAAGAAGAAGAAAACATTAGTCATACCGTTTTGACTTCCAAAAGGTAGCACATCCATCTTTAGCATCCCCAGTTCGCCCCTAAGGATGGCACCAGACTTTTTTAAGAACTGAAACACAAGAAGATCTGAAAGGCAGCAGTTTTACAGAGAAGTGTTAAGAGTGTTTATACCTTAAATCTACTTTCGTACCCTCTGTTATTCATTTGTGCAGCAATATCTGGAAATCTATCCACCTCCTGTTTTCCAAAGCACAAAGTGTTATAGAGTACAGTCTGAGAATGGCATCACCAATATGCAGATTGAGTTCTTGCCTGAAGACACACTAGGTCAGGTTCCCAGTGCCTAATTTCACGAATAATAAGCCTCCTCCTCGAATCCCACCTCATTGCATCCCAAGGGACGTCCCAATAAAGGTCGGGGTGGTTCCGCGCATTGTTATCCGCCAAGATGTTGTATGACATGATTGTAAACGCCTCTAACAAAACAAAGCACAAGTACTAAACTAACCGTGTGCAAGAATGCCATTCATCTCTCATCAACACAATTCCAAGTTATAAACCCAAACCGATACAACTTTATAGCAAAAGGACCCACAAGATCCCAACTTTTTGGGGGAAACTGCACTGGTTGGGACAAAGTTTCTTACTAGCACTAATTGGGTGAACAAGTTTCTTACTATTTCCTAGTAGTAACACTAACAAAAAAAATGCAGAAGGGCAATTTTTACTCAGACATATGCACAAACAGGTGGTGAGCAGAGGCAACTATTTTCTCCGGCAATTAGGCAACTTGTAGGATTAAGTGTAACAGAATACCTCCGCTGGAGGTCGAGGCGTTGTCCGCAGAGACCCACCGCCGGAAGGGCACAGCGGATTGCGGCGCGCGGAACCGCTGCAAAACGCGGCCAGAGCGCGCCCGCGGGTTCTGCCAACGGCGACGGTAGTCGCGGGGCGCCGCGTTTTCGGAGGATGCGGACCATACCGCTTCCCTGGGGGCCGGGGCAGAACGTCCGCGCTTTCTAGGGCGGTGGACGGCGGGCGCCGGCGGCGAGAGGCGCGCGCGCGAAGCGGTGGATGCCATTGCGGCGAGATGTGGCTATGGCGGTGCGGGAGAGAGGGGAAGGAAACTAGACGGCTTCCTGTCTATTAGAAGGGTTTCTGGATCTAGATCATACATCCGCCGATTGACGGTTTAAATGCGCTGCCAATCTTTTAAAACAAATAAGATGCGCGACCAATTTAAGTTTTTAATGGACAATGATACCACCTAGACCTCCAATACCAGCAAAGTTATTTGACTCTGTCACTCGTCACAACACAGGTGTTAGTTGCGTTAGTTGCTCCCAAAATATAACCACACCTCCTCTCCGTTCCTTCCTACTCCCACATTCCCACAAAATCAAACCAAAATTCCCACCCCTCAAACCTCGTGACTGAACCCAAATCCTAGGCCGATCCCACCGAACCACCCCTCCCCTAGTTCCCTAGATCCGTTGTAGCCCGACCCTTCACCCTCCAAACCCTAGGAATTCGTTGAGCCTCCGCATGGTGGGATGGAGGAGTTGGGGGAGGCGATGAAGAAAGGCATTCTCGGGCGGACATTTGCCGTTGTCGTGGATTCATGCAACGCCGAGGCGAGGTACTTCGCGTGCTATACGAGGATTGCGACTGGAGGAGGTCGACTGGGCGAGATGGCCACCATCTTTTGTTGGTCCCCTATGCTGCGTGAGAGGCGTGGGCGACGCCTAAGAGCAACGCGAGGATAAGGAGTCCCGTGTAGTCAAATGCTCTAAGAGGCAACATGTGGACCCAACTTGCGGGGACAAGGTCTCGCCTGCCCCGACTTGTGAACATATCCATACCTCCACTTCTTCCTCAACCACTCAAACCATCGCCGCCCACTTCTTCCTCACATGCACACATTGAAATTCGTTGTCATACCAATCCTTCATGTCTCGCCGCGACTCACCACTGCACTGTCGACATTCGCTTCATGCCTTAGATATCCCGACCCTCCCGACTCGGTCCGCGGGTTGCAATTATAGCATACACAAAGATTAGCATATCCAACAGAGGAGAGGCGGCGTATGGGAAGGTAGCGCCGGCGGAGGAGATAGCGAGGAGGGTAGGCGGCGTTGCGGACGGAAGAAGACACTAGGGGAGGAAGGGAAGGAGGAGGTGTTACCTTGGAAGAGAAGCGGTGCATCGGGGAGAGGAGGAGGCAACGATGGACGCACGAGGAAGAGGTAGAGGCGAAGGCGTCCTTCCCTTGTTGTTGCGGTGCCTCGAGTTCACCGTCATGTGTCCTCTTCATCCTAATCCTCCCATGCATCGTCATTGCCTCGTGATCCGCACCTCTCAGAACAAGCATCATCGCCACCTCCTCGCTTACCAAGCGTGGCGTCACCACCGCCTCCTCGCTAGCCTCCCACATCCTCGCCGAATGTGCCTAGCGATGGCTCCAGAGGCCAATGGTCGTGAGAACCAAGTCGTGGCTTGGGTTCGAGGTGAAAGAAGGTGTCCATCGATACGTAGTCATCTTCCTTGTCAGTCGACAATGGCTAGAAATAGGCAGCACGTCAAGGAGGGAAGTTGGCATCAACTTCAACTTCCAAACGTAAAAAATATATGAGATAAAAAATTTAATTTTGGGTAGTAGTAGTAGGTGATGCAATAAGCGGACTTAATTTATACGTGTGTGAAAGAAAATTGGTATTTATTATGTGGTTTAGGATCCGTCACGATATATATCACTCTCTTTTGTGATTTCGTTGCAACGCACGAGCTCCCTACTAGTATCTATGTATTCTAACGAGATCTTTAATATTTAAGTGAGTTTTGACAAGAATCTGATCCACTCTCCATTTTTTGAGATCCAAGTAATTTGTTGTATATGTTGAATTTTTTTGCTACATATATTGTCGGACATATTGCGGGAGGAGTCGAGAGCATATGATGAGAACCTTCCCATCGTATAATAGTCGCCCAGGCATCACATACCTATTTTCTCCCCAACATTAGGTATGTTTAGGGCCGAATGATCACATCGAGATCACTTCCCTATATATAGTCATTATCACATCCTTTTCTTCCCTATTTTCAGTGGCAATGTTGCCATATCGATCACCCCACACCAAAATTTAATTCACCACCCTCGCCAACCGTACCCACCACCAAACATTGTGCTCGAAGCCATGGGGTCGATAAACCCCAAAACCTTAACCTAGTTGATGGGGAGGATGTTGCCAGCCTGCCCCTGTCGTTGTAGCACGAATCTTGAATAAATATCCTACACTCCGAAATAAGCCTCTCCTTAGTGCGCGTAGAATCGCTGCCCTCTCCGTGTTTTATGAGCTACACGGACCTGGACATCAATAAGCCGCCTATCCATGCTCGTTTCATGTCAAAATAGCGCAGCAGCGCCAAATCCATGGACTACAGTTCGAGGATTGCTTCCCCCTCGGTACATGCACCATGGTTCTTGCAGGGAAGGCTAGCACACCATGTGTTTCACTTCTTTTTTTGTGCAAAAATGCATTCCTCTTATCTTGGTTCATACATCTTGTTTGTGTGTGTGATTTATAGGTGGGAAGTGCTCAGATTGAAATGTGAGGATCTATGGGGGCTTGCATGCAGGTGCTTAATTTTGTGTGGTTTATCCCCCGATATCTTATAGAAGTTTCTTTTTTTCTCAATTAGTGGTGCGTATTTGTGTGTATGTAGGGGGGATGCAGCTGTTTGGACCATATGAGCACCCAAAGAATAAGTTCCTGTTGTTGCAGATGACCCTATCGGCCAACGGCATCATCTGCGAGGAAGTCGTCAAGAGCCTAGTGAGTCAGTAGCTTTTGGGTGATGTGCACCCTTATGTCAGGAACTTGTTGTACGCAGTTGTGCAAAGCTCATTCGATGACCTAAAATTGTTTGCAAAAAATCCAGTTGCACTATCAAATTTTGACCCACTACCATTTCCAGTTGGTTACACTATCAAATTTCAACCCACTACCATTTCCAGTTGGTTCTTTAGCTTACTTGCGTTGTTTTACCTGTGCGGAGGTACTTCCTTATAAGAAACAAAAAAGGAAGATAAGGAGCTATCTGGTGACAATTAAGTACGAAAGATTTTTGTTCACCTTTCTTAGACTTGCCGTTCAGGTTGTAGGAAAAAAACTTGAAGCAATAAAATTGTAGAGCTGCATTTGTAAAGAGTCAAATGCATATAGCAAGCAGTCATGTTCTGGATGAGTATCCAAGTTAGAACAATCCGTCGTCATCAGTCACTTCAGAAGGTGCACGACATACCAAAGGTAGTTCGTCTTTTTTTTTTTGGGTGTCAGGGCTAAGATGAACCGATGAAAAGTCTATTGACCTTTACGCATTGTGATTCTTTGTTTCTTATGGTTCACACATGATTAACCTCTGATAAATGTAGAACTGGTGAAGTTTTTTTTAGAATGGAAAATGAATTGTTTGGATGGAATGCAAGAATGCTAGCAGACAACCCTTTGCAAAATATGGTTATGTTTAGTAAGACATAGATTGACCTAGAGTTTTTTTAGATAACACCAGTTGGATCGATTCAATAGAAGCACATGCATAACCTCTTGTAGATCTAGAACTGGTAAAGTTTTTTTTTAGAGAATGGAAAATGGATTGTTAAGGTTGAATGCAAGAATGTTATCAGACAGGCCTTTGCAAAATATGGTGATGTTTAGTTAGCCATAGATTGACCTAAAGGTAGTCTTAGAAAACACCAATTGGATCGATTCGACAGATTTTCCCTCTCAATGGTGAGCTCTAGATATAGTCCTATCTCCTATGTATGGTACCTGCAGTGTCGACTCTTGTCTTGATTATTATATTGTTCCTCCTAAGAAAATCTAAAACATTAATGTTGTTATTGCTTCCATTAAATGGTGTACTTCCTATGTTGTTTCTATAAGTTTCATTAGATGATATACCTCCTACACTGTCTTCGTAAGTTCTTTTGGAACCTATATTGCCGAGCTTAGCGAAATTGCTCTGCATAGGTGCGGTGACCCCTCTGCTTAGTGATCACATATTCTTTTCTTGAGTACTATACCAGTTGTAAATTCCTAATGTGTTGACTACCTTAATACTACAAAACTATTCTCAAATCACCTATTGAATACGTGTAATTTACATTTAGCAACATAGCAGCTAAAGCCATTTATTCTAGCTTAATATAGGCAATGTGGCAATCATTAAATTAATGTCTGCCTACATAATTATGTAGATCGTGGAATATTGTATCTTACAACAGTTGTTTCGAAAGAAAGCACATAATTTTTTGAGTTGAGTACAATTCAACTATTGAAAGTTTTGTTTATAGGAGCAAGAAAAAATCTTCCTTTGGTATGTAACGCTTTTTTTTAATATTTGGTGCCTGAGAAATTTATCTTTGCTGATGTTCTCTAAACTTTATATATACCAATAGTAAAAATTTACCCTACAAGTAAAATTGTAAATACCGATGTCCTGTTTGGTGGGGGAGGGACCATGTATCAAATGCTTAATTTTATTTCCCTTTGTTTCTTTGCTAAACCTGTCTTCGATTCCCTAAACTTTTTTCCCCACAGACCACCTCCTCTCAGGCAGGAAATAACCTTACAACTATCTATAGTGTCCAGGTAACTCAGCTCCAGAACACAATATTGAGAAGGAAATAGATAAAAGCTTAGCTCTGTTAGTTTGCCTTAGGAAATAGATAGGACTCAAGGACTATGTTATCTTTAATTAATTATTTTTATGCTGAGATAGTAAGCTCTTATAGGGTGCGTTTGTACAATATGAGAATGTTTTCCTTTAATAATAATCACTATGTTATCCTTAACTAGCTATGTTTATGTTGAGATGTTAGGATCTTATATGATGTGTTCGTACAGTGTGTGAATGGAATTGTCGTGTATATGATTTCAGTTTAATTATGCCTTCAATTGAACTAGTGATTGGCTTGCCCTATAGGGAGTGTGGTCAATTACAAAGGAATATACGACAAGTAGTGTAGCTGGTGTTGAGTTGCATCTATAAACTATTCAGTATGATTCTGTAACCTTAGTTGTGAGCTGCCTAAATCATAAGCCATTAGCTTAGTGTAATACTAACGCTTCTGCCTACGTATATGTATCACTACACGCGAGATACTCTATACAATATAATATAAAGTTTTGGACACACCAGCAAAATGTCCCTTGCTTAGGTTGGCTACCAATAACTTATGCATCTTCTCATGGTTAAATTACTAGAGTTAGTCATTGGTTTGAAAATGAAGAGGTTATATTCTGACTTATGATAACCTCACTGCTGTCAGTCATGCCCTTCTTAGGCTTGATGCACTATTTGCAAAAAAAATTCACTTTAAGTTTCCAATCAGTTCCAATGTTTCGATCAACCATGCATGCATAAATACGGACTTTGCATAGGTCTGGGGTAAGCTATTTGTTTTTTTTAATGCTATAGGAGATTACCATGGAATAAATACGGACTTTACTTAAATGTTATGACTTAGATTAATGGACTTGCTTTCAACACCTCTTAGTTGTTTCCAGTTTCCAACGGAGTGAGAGTTCAGTGGACTTAACTTAATTTCTGCAATAGTTGCTTTTCAATTCCACTCTTTTAAAAAAATTGTACCAAGTGGTGCTTTACATAGAACAAGAGTTTCCATTTATAATATCCCGTTGTATATGTTGATATATTTGATTGTATAAGTCTAAAGGTGATGCAAAATGCTGATTTTGATGTATTAAAAAAAACCATTTGGTTGCTTCTTCACAGAATTGTAATATACTAATATTGCTTTTCTAATCAATCCATATTAATAGGTACGTGAACCAAGCCATACAAGGGTGTATCTAAGCAATGTCTATGTTGTCAGGGAGCTCCAAAGAAATGGGCTGGGCTATGCATTGGTTGACAGGTCTTAAAAACCTGCTCATGAACGGGGTAAGTTCATTTTATTTATTGCTTAATTTGTTTGCTTTATGTATTTACATGATGCTGTACTTATTCTTATCTGGTATTTGGTGGTCGGCAACAATATTTTTTGTGGTTAGTTTGAGTCTTCGGCTATATGAAAAATCTGCTAACTTCTGTTCAGGATTTAGCATCCATTACCCGACCTACTTACTTATATCACCATGTATTACTAATAATCCACCTAATACGAAAACAAGATTCTATTGGTCCTGCTCCTAATATTTCATCCGTTACATGTCGAACTACATTACACCACATCAAACACTCTACAGATCACCATCAAATGTCCTACATTTTACATGGCATGAGCGTGACGTGCGTGCCCACCTAGTATGTATGATGGAACAAGGAGAAAATCGAGTGCCTACTGGCTAGCAATTCTTTTTTTAAAACCATCAATACAGATGTGCCTTCTCGTCATCGAAAACAAACTTTAAAATAATTAGTCGCCGGATAATGTCATCAATGGTGCAAAATTGAAGCGCCTATCTACTGTAGAAAAATCTACATCTTTCTATATTTCAGCTTGTTGGGTTGGCTACCACATATGTAGTTGTGCAAAGTGTATCAAGGCACACTTCTGCGCAAAGATATCGTTCATCATAATTCACAACTTAGGCAAATGTTTGGGGGAAAAAAATGATCCTATCACATGTGGGCTAGCCACAGACCGAGAAAAGTGTGACGCACAACTAAATCAATGAACTAAACACAAGCTATAGCGTGGTAGTGAACCAAACAGAAAACGGGCTCATATTCTTCCGGTGTTGGATATTTTCTTGAACGGGCTGATGTGTTTCGAACGAAACATTGGAGAATAGACTCTGCTCAGTCCATTAACAAAGTAACAAACTATGTGCATATTAAACACATACATGACAAGTGATGACAAACATAAAGGAAGCACAAGCGCACAAGCATGTTGGCATTGCATGATGAAACGAACTAACAACAAGATCTGAAAGAAGTTGGAATTAAACTAATGAACAACAAGTTCCTCTTTTGAAGCATTTTATGGGACCATGGAAGCTTAAACGGCAGTGGCTGAAGCAACGGTTTTGACTAGGCTTTCCCCATGGGCTGGACGAAAACCGTTATCTGAGACGGGATCGGCGGAGGCAGGAGCTTTCTGAGTAGCATCATACGCAGCATCATGAACACCCAGAGCAGCACGGCCAGACGGATCAAGGTTTTTGGACCAGGCTGCATCCCATTCAACAGCTTTAGCAGTGCTGCAGGCCACACTAGGACCTCCTGGTACCGTTGACCTGGCAGCATTCTGCATATTTGGAAGGTTAATTAGATGGCGCCGAGGCATTGTTTTTTTTAGGTGCAAATGACAGCTCAGAAAGCATGATACGAGCAAATGTTGATAGTAGTTTCCAGACCTTGGGAAAGAATTTCTCGAATATCGTCCTATAATAGTAGGCTTCTTTTGTTGCGGGTGTGTTTTCAGGGTAAACAAAGCTAGCATTCATCATCATGGAATCCGATACCTGAAAATGATTAGAAAAACTGTGAAATTCAATGGGATAAAAGTGATAAAGTCAAGCCAACTGCAAGTCAAAATAATAATAAAAAATAGCTAGCTTCTGAATAGTTTAACAAAGGAAAGATAGTACACATGTTCATTTGCATGGTCCTTCAATCCATCGATCCAACTGTATCCAACACCATCACTGAATTGTTCCTTTTGCCTGTAAAGTATATGCTGTTCACAGAAAATAAATCCTTCTTAGGTCTGTGCATAGAAGGAAGTTTGTGCAAGTAACAGGGCAAACGTAACACAAGAAAAGTTTTTAACTTTTCCAACCTTAGGTAAATAGGGCTTATCATCATCATCAAATGCATTGCGCAGAACCCATTTCTCAATCCGGCCAAGATCACGCCTTATCTAAATTTTACAAGATGATAAATATGAAAAGTGACATTGCTGGTTAAAATAGAAAAAATACAGCTACAGTGAAAGTAGATGACGATGTTATTATAACATACTGTAACATACCATCTTCCATTCAGGATCAATGTCCATTGCTACATTGATGAAGTTTTTGTCAAGGAATGGAACACGAGCCTCGACACCCCAGGCAGAAGTTGCTTTGTTCGCTCTCAAGCAATCATATAAATGAAGAGCTTTTATCTAAAGGTCATGCAAAACAAATCTCATAAGTACATCAGTCAAACTGTAGTGTGCATATATATCAACTGAAAAACTAAGCAGATAAACTAAATGGAGCAATGCTACACCGCTAGACATGCTTCAAGAATACATTTTGATGGCTTACAAGTTACAACCTTAGTAACAAATTAACCGTGAGAAAACTTAATTACCTTACGACATGTTTCCTCATGGAATTCCTTCCTGTTTGGTGCCTTATGAAAGTAAAGGTAACCACCAAATATTTCGTCAGAACCTTCTCCCGAAAGAACCATCTTCACCCCCAAAGATTTGATTTTACGTGACATCAAAAACATAGGGGTACTTGCTCTAATTGTCGTTACATCATATGTCTCAATATGGTAAATAACTTCTTCCAACGCATCAATGCCTTCCTGTTATTTTGTTGACAACAATGAATAAGAACTTCAAAAAGTCTTTTTCTGCTATACAAAGAAAAGCAAATAAAAAACCTGCACTGTGAAGTGGAATTCATGATGGACAGTGCCGAGGTAGTCAGCAACTTCCTAGCAGCTTTAAGATCAGGAGAACCCTAAAAAAAAGGAGCACAGAAGAGTTTCATCATATTGTACCCTGTCTTCTGCTTATTTCACTTCGTAGAAAATATTCATTGCTGTCTAAATACTCACGACACGACAACAAGAAAACAAGTAAAATTTGGAAAGGTGGCATAACACGATACTCAGCAATGAGGGTACACCGGTACACAATATTAGGAGCGAACACAATTTTACCTTCAAGCCAATGCAAAACGTATGCAGTTTGTTTCCCCACTGTCTGGCAACTTTTGTTTCTGCCAAGTGTCGTGAAACAACAGATGCAACCAAAGAAGAGTCAAGTCCACCGGACAAGAGCACACCAAATGGCACATCAGTCATTAGCCTCTTAATAATAGCCTGCAGAATTTGCAACTTATGTAAGATAACATAGTGTATGGTACACGTAGATAACAAAACTTATGAAGTGTGAATCAGATACAATCATTTATTTACACTTCCCTGTAATACTTAAGAACCGGTCAGCATGGTTTTGAACAATATGTCATCTATCTACAGAAATTGACACATTGAGCCATCATTGTGATTACAGCGTAACAAAACATGCTAGAAGAATCTATGACACATGAAATATCAACTGAGGTCCAAACAAGCATTGCCTAATCAGAGGCATCAATACAGCATACCAGCATGAAACAAAATTCAAAAGAGATGAACATAAATACGAAAGGACATATCAGATATACATATGCACCACAAGGTATGAAAATGTAACAAAGAGTAAAAGGAAAGGCACATGCCTTCTCAAAGCTCTCTCGGAGGAGAAGAGGATTGTAAGGGGTTGAGGGAATGCTTTCTGAAAACCATGGTGGGTTGTACCACCTCCTTAGGCTACCTAGGGTGGATATTAGAAAAACCGTAAGCAAAACAAAAAGATAATTGCAACACAAATAGTAGCTTGAATTATTTTTGCTTTCAGGGTTTACACTTTACAAAACTGCATTTCTGGTATTAAGCGTCAGATGAGATTGTCAGTTTGTCACGAATGCAATAAGAACAGTGAACCTCTTTTGCTGGAGTACAGGTGCCCAGGGGGAAAGGATATGAAGCGCTTGCAATCATCACTCAATGCCTTCATCTCTGAAGAAAACCAAACTGACCCTGAAAACACAACAGATGTAGGAGTACAAGTTAATGCCCAGTAGCAACTAATCTAAATCAAGACAAATTGTGCCAAGCGGGGATAGATCCCAACACCACGCTGCCTATTTATTCAAGATTTGAAGAAAAGGGGGAAATAGTCCTTCCAGATATAACATAGGAAAAGGAGCACTTTTTCAAATACAAGTACATATTCTTTCTTCTGTTTTTGTTCGTTGGGCAACAGAAGTTACAGAATAGCCTTGAACAGGGCTCAAATATAAGACTCGGCAAGAATGCCGATGCCTGGCCGGTAATGAAAACCAAATGGTTCTCGGTGGGAACCGTATTAAACTGGACGGTTTCATTTGCAAAGTGAACTGTGCATTTGAATTTAAAACACCAAACAGTCTGAAAACCCCAGAAACCAGTCCGGGAAAGTCCGATATATTGATCAAACCGTAAGAGATTTGAGGACATGGACATTTGTATATTGGGCTCTAGTACCAAACTACCTATTACTCCTCCATGGCTCCACGCTGCTGCCTACGAGAATATAGAGCACAGACTCAAATAATCTAACTTCTTTCCTTGTATGCAGCAGATAGGCTCTAAGCCTCTAACCACCATGGACAAAACATGAAGATAGTTGGCTGTTGGCTAGCAGGTATTACTTGGGATTTCCAGTAACTCCGTATTTCTTTATAATGCAACAAACTCCATATAACGATCACTTTGAAAATGCTTGTGCATATATAGAAGATCAGAATGGGAATCAACAACTTCCCATCATACGTTCAAAATTGTAAGATATTCTTAAAGTCACAAGCTAGATATGCTCTCAGTTCAAGTTATCCAAATCCAAATGGTGAGAGTTACCACTCCAAATTGTTTTGGTGGGATGTAAGCATTTGACAGATCTAGCATGTTTGTTTGCAAATCTGTTTGTCCTTTTCCATTTTATCATGACAACTAGGCAACCAATATATTTCTGCTTTTGATTTTAACTTGAATTTAAATGATCCGGCCAGTTTTTCTCCTCCTGGACCAAGCCAGGAAAACCAGTACCCGGTGGTAACCAACGTGAACCATGGTCTTGAAGCACTGAGTGACCACTGAAACAGCGGTATAACCAAGCAAATCATAGCAAAATTCCATAACATCACAAGTTTAGAAGGGGGAAAAAAGAAGAATCAGCGCTGGTGGTATTCTGCAAAAAGGGTAAATAGCTAGAATGATAGATGAATTGATTCCATGTACGTACCATCAAGACCCCAGCCCATGTATAAAGGACAGATGCCAATAGCATCACGAGCTGCGATAAAGCTTTTATCACGTGTGTCGAGAAGAACAAATGAGAACATGCCATCCAACATTTCCACGAATTCTTCCCCATATTCCTCATACTGTAAAAAAAATCAGTATTAAATGTGCTGATGCCAATGAATAATATGTATGTATTAGACAACGATGCTTAGATAAAGATACTATAAAATAAAATTGCTGGCAAAAGCTACATAACAATGGCACCAAAACAAAGTGCAACAAAGAGACATATAACTTACGAGATGAGCAATAACTTCACAATCACTACCAGTTTGGAATTGATGAGATTTCAGCTTAGCTTTCAAATCCTCGTGGTTATAGATCTCTCCATTCACCTGGAAATGTCAGCCAGAATATAAGATGAGGTTCCAAAGAAACTATATAAAAAACCAAGCATATATTCTCCAATTGGTTTAGATACAGAAAGACATCTGGCATATTAAGGTCATGCCACATTAAGATGCATTGAACTCAATGACAACATTTAGAAAATCCCATGACAAAATCTTTCAAAAACAAATGATAAATGCCAAAAACAGAATAGTGAGACATATCAATATATCAGAAGTTACTACATTCAAATGAACCCCACAGTGAGCACAAAAAATATGTATGAGAACAGTGAAATTTTATTCCCAATCCAGATACAAACCGTCACAACAACTGATTTGTCCCCATTGTACAATGGTTGGTCTCCAGAAGTGGGATCAACAATTGCCAACCGCTGGTGTGCAAGATAGCAATCCTGATAGCAATGTATACCACTCCAATCAGGGCCTCTGTGCTGTAACCTACGAAAAATGGTAAATTTCAGTTGAGTGAGTGCATAAGCAATTCATAAAATGCACCATGTCTTGCCTCAGAACACTTTATTAGCAAGCAGCACAGAAATTTTAGCCACTATAGTAATCAACATCTGGCTCTGATTCCATATTTAATATGATGCAAGTTTCTGTTGAACAATTACTACTCTAATCTAAGGTTAAACCCAGAAAACTGTTACCTCATGAGTGCGCAATTCCTAAGGATGGAGAAGTCGCACAGACATAAGTCATAACACACTATGTTTTGCCATCATTTGAAATCATAATGTCCCCAAACATATCTGTAAAAGTTTTTTTTAATGCACGCATAGAAGTGCCATTTTCTGCAGATTGGTGTATATACTACCTTTTACCATAATCCAACGTAACACACATAATGTTGTCCATGCTTTTACAGTTTGAGGCCATTATACACCACAGTATCCTATCCTAATTCTGAATAATAATAAAACAACATGCTTGTCACCACAAGCACAAGCACACCATCATGGAGGCATATTGCAACACACTATGCCATACATACTACATTTTAACAAATTTGCAATCGATAGCATTTAAATAAATCAACATGCAAGAGCACACAAGAGAGGCATCTCCGGCAGATAAAACATGTCCATACATACTCATTTGCAACTGAACAGCGCGAGATATCATACACCACCAAAATGCACGCCTACATACACTACAAATACTACGTCAACTCCATGTCCAAAATCAGACATCACATCTCACCAAAAAGCACCCCACGGCCTCATCCAATCGAGGTAGTCTCCTCCAAAATCAGAACCCATCATGCACGACAGGTCCCTCCCAAATCAAAACCTCGAAAACAAACATTATCTTAGGGAAAGTTAACCGCACTTACCCGCACATACCAATTTAACTGGTGCAAAATCCAGGTGAACTAGTGACCCGCACTAAATCGGTAAAATAGCTAAAAATAGTTAATAAAGTGAACACGACATCATCCAGAGCTCCCCCATCTCACCACGGCAACGAATCCAATCCACCGAAATTCTCGCACACGCACACGGAGAGACGGAGGGGGGGTGAAACGGCAGTGCGTATTACCGGCGGGAGAGCTCGATGATGCGGGAGCGCTTGGCGAGGGAGACGTCGGCGACGCCGAGGACGGCGAGGATGCCGCACATGGTGGCCGCGTCGCCGCAGGCGAGGTCTCAGCGGTCGGCGCGGAACTCGGCGGCTGCCACCACCGGCCTCTCCCTCTGGCCAGAACCAAAGCGCCGCCTCGTGACGCCAAGAGGCCTCCTCGACTCGGGAATCCACGAGGCAGCTCGCGTCGCGGATGGCGGGTGATGGGTTTAGGGGATCTAATTAGGGCCTTGCGGGGTGCTCTCGGCCTCTCGGCCTCTCGGCAGGTATGTATCTTTATTCATTTCCTTCACCTAAAATGGTATGGAATAGGTATTCGTTCCGCATCGATTTTCGTACTGGTCAGTACCAGCTTGATATTGGCTATACAGTTTTGATATCAACTGATCGTACTGACGGAATTAATAATATCATCTATTTAACTGATTGAAATATATATTATATTTCATTCTACTACTATATATTTAGAGTAATATTACAAGTAAAATCTAGTGTATATACAATTAAACATATACACCGGTATAGAATCAGAGTCAAACCCGTATGACCTTTGGTATTGACAACTAATGACAAGTATGCTCTCATGGTTTTGGAATTAGCGTGTGGTCAGAATCTTGGACCGTGCATGGGGATTCTGGCAATCCACGTGAGGCGTATTCCTCCGGATGTGAGCTCTGTAAGAGTTTTTGGTTTAAATGACACGCAGAATAGCAAATTTAGCTTCTTTTGAAGATCAAACTCAAAGCACTGTGGACTCGCGTGTCCTCCTCCCCTCTCCTGGAGAGGAGACTTCTCTCATTCGCGCTCCTAAGGAGGGGACTTCTCTTATCCAAGTGCCACATGAGGGGACATCCCTCATACTGCTAATTAATTATGATTAAATTGATTATGACTAAATAACTATGACTAACTAATTATAACTAATTAATTACAACTAACTAACTATAATTAGTTATGACTAAATTAATTATTGCTAATTAACCATGACTAAATTAATTACAGCTAATTAATTACGACTAATTAATTATGATCAATTAATTACGACCAATTAATTACGACTAAATAACAACGACTAATTAATTACAACTAAATAACTACGACTAAATAATTATGACTAATTAATTACATGGGTTAATTAATTTACCCTGCAGTATAATTATTTACTCATAATTAATTAACCTCTACTGTGTAACTATTTAGTTGTGTAATTAACCCCACCGTGTAAATAATTACACATATTTAATTAATTAATTCTCATTCGTGCTATGGGTTAATTAATCTTCGTCCCACGCCACGGCTGGGACTTTCCTTATCTACGTGGTTAATTAATTCATTACAAGGGTTTAATTCATCATTGGTTAACCCGCGGCGCGGATGATGATTAATTAATTAAACCTATGTAATTAATTAATTAACTAGCAATATGAGAGAAGTCCCCGCCGTGGCGCTGACGAGGATTAATTAACCCATGACGTGGGTGAGAATTAATTAATTAAACCCATATAACTAATTACATGGTAAGGGTTAATTAATTACAACTAAATAATTACACGATGGGTTAATTAATTAACTCATGTAATTAATTAGTCCTAATCAATTTAGTCGTGGTTAATTAGTTGTAATTAATTTAGTCATAACTAATCAGCCGTAGTTAGTTAATTGTTATTAATTAGTCGTAATTAGTTAGTCCTAATTGTTTGGTCATAATCAATTTAATCATAATTAATTAGCAGTATGAGGGAAGTCTCCTCGCTAGGTGCGTGGACGAGGGAAGCCTCCTCTCCAAGAGAGGGGACGAGGGCGTGCGCGCACCCGTGTAAGATCGAGGAGACCGACTAGAGGGAGGTTGAATATGTGGTTTTAATTTTTTTTTTTGGGATAAAACCAAGTTTTATGTGGAAATGTGAACCAATTCAGTTTTGCTTAATTAAAACCTAAATCAATTAGTTTTGACTGTGTGCACCAACAAGCTAATACTATTGACAATGATAGCAAACATATAAAAACATGTAAGCAATTTAAGTCTAGAAATGTAAATTGCACAAAGTAAAGAGAGAACAAACCACAATAGCACAAGGATGTTTTACTGTGGCGCTCAAAACTTGCTTGCCTCCCTAATCCACGTTGAGGTAAGCACAAATGAATTGGACCGGCCCACGAATTAAGCCAACACCTTCGAGGTAAGCCCAAATGAATTGGACCTGGCTCACAACTTGAACCAATACCTCAATCTACTCGGAGTTGTTCTTCCTCCACTCCAGATATGACGAGCACCAAATCACTCACAATACACTGGGCCTTCTCACAAGCTTCTTAAGAATATCACCGGACCACGACGCCTTCACGTCGTCTAAGTGTCGGTAAACACTAAGAGTAATAAACCAAACCCCTTGCTTGACTCTCACCACGCAATGAATACACAAGCTCAAGTAGATATAAAATCCGTCTCTAGATGCAACACATACAACTAGAGACCTCTCTCTACTCACAAAGTGCAACACATGCACGATTGAGATGAGAAGCTCACACTAGCTCAAGAGAATTAAATAGAGTATCAAAGAATGTCTCACAACTGGCCAAGAGGGTATTTATAGCCCTTACCACAAAAACAAGCCATTGGGAGCAGAAATCTCCGAAAATCAGTAGTTACAATAGTACCGTCGTACAAACCCTGGACTACCGATTTTACTGCTCAACGGTCGAAAGGGTGCATTATCTACTTAAAACTAGTTGTTAAAGTGTTTAGTGCGGTAGTACCGCTGAAGACAAATTCAGTACTACCTTTGGGTGGTCATATCGCATCTCGGTATGTATTATCGCAGCAATTTTCAAGATGCATAATGCTTAGAAAAAGGTCATAACTTTTGACTCCGATGTCGGAATTAAGTGATCTTGGACTATTTGGAAAACTTATTTAAAGGGCTATATAACACATCTATTTGCATGATCTCAAACTGTGGATATCATGGGGGACATGCTCATGATCTTAGGATGATGTTACAATTGACAATGACGTTGAAGGTTTATCGAATCACGCATTTTCGGCAAGTTTTCGAGGTCTTTGTCGAGTCTTGGCGGTCGGGCCAGAAGCGGGCGGTCGATCGGCGATGTGATCCGGCCGCCACCGGCGGTCGATTAGTCAGGCGGTCCGACCGGCCATAGGCAGCGGTCGAACCAGCCAGTTATGATTGGTGGAGTTTGATGTTGGGCCAAAAATAGAGGGTGTAGGCAAGAGAGGGAATTCTCATACACTTGGTCTCATAACTTTAGGAGCTTCTAGTCAAAAGATCTATTTGTTTGAAATTTTCAGAGAGGTTTCGGATTTCAAGGGTCGAAAATTGGCTAAGTCCCTTGCTGGGCGGTCAAACCGGCCAGAAGGCGGTTAGACCGGCCCATGGGTGGCGGTCCGACCGGTTTTCACTTGTTCGTCGCCATTTTGGTGGCGATGTTTGTTGATTAAGTCAAGTTCATGAGTTTCAGTGCAGATATGTTGCATGGTGCATGTTTTGACTAACGTAAGTCAAGTTGCGAAGAACTTATTCGTGGAATCGATTTCTTGGTCTATTGTTTTGCAGGTTGCTTGGAGGTCAACGACGATCAACGGCGAGGATGATCGGGACTAGGCTTGGAGAGCTGAGGTTCAGAACAATCGACGATGCCGAATGAAGTCTATGGATTCAAGCATGGCACAAAATGGACAAGGATGACCGAACGAGAAGTTCGGTGCGACGGGTTGCATCAAGCGGCGCGGGGGTCGGTACAAGTACCATGGTGGTTTCGGTGGGAGCCGGATGGGAGAGACTTGCCGACATGATGAGAGCCGTTGATCAACCTACACGTGGCGAAGTATGGGATTGCTTCATGAAGATTGGACTCAGTCTTTGGAGAAGGATCGAGAAGGTGTATTTTAGCAATATCACTAAAATACCGCCTTGATTGCTTTTGGCTAAACCGCGGCGCAAGGCAATGCAAGGAGAAGCGGTTTAGGTCAAGAGAAGATGAAGACAACGCTTTAAAATACGCATGAGTTAAACACATTTGTGTGTGGGCTTAACGGGTGCCCAATAGGAAACTCTTCTAGAAGGTTAGCCTCTACTATAAATATGGGAGGGTTTGAGCACCTCCTTGATTCTTTGCTTATTTTAAAACCCTAGTTTGCTTTTGAGATTAGGGAGTGGAGAGGTTAGGATTCTTGAGAGGAGATTGATTGTGTGCTCATGTATTGAGTTTTGTCCTCCTTGAAGAAGTGGTCAGAATCAAGCAATAATCACAAATCAATCTATGCAAGTTTTCTTGAGATGAGTCTCTTTTCGTTCTTACTCTCTATTTTATGATTTTGAGACTTTCTTTGATTCTCAAGTTTTCCTTTAGTTTCTATCCCTCATCTTGCTTGCTGTGACATGTGGGAACTCATCTAGGATCATCTTGATCATCACTAACCCACGAGCAAATTTTTGGATCTAGTTTTCGTTTTGACTAGATTTTGAACCATCCTTCACTCAAACAGAAAAAAGGTCAGAACTTTGCCAAGGATCTTCACAATCTTTTATTGGAATAGGTTCCTGATATCCTAGAGAATGTGTGTTCCAAGTTTCATCAAATTTGGAGTTGTAGATCAAAAGTTAGACCTATTTACAACTTAGTTTTTTGGGCTGATTTTACTGTTCATCAGGCTGGAGGTCAGACCGCCCAAGGTGACCGGTTAGACCACTCAAGGTGACCGGCCAGACCGCCATTGATATAGAGGTCAAACCGCCCAACACTTGAAAATCAAGCTTTTGTTGGTTTTTGTTGTTTTGCTCCTGGGTTTCGATTGGATTCAATACATGACTTTTGCTGTGCTTGTATATTGATCTTCATAGCTATCGGAGTGAAATACGTGTTGAATCCGATCTTGGTGAAAAAGAGATCATGCTCCTATTCACACCCCCCTCTAGTCACCGTTTCGGTCCAACACAAACACATTAGATCAGTGCATAATGCGTAAGAATTCTAAAGAGTCACTACCATGGTCTAAGTCTAAGGAAATAACAACAATCAATCTTACAACATGCTAAGAGAAAATACACGAATCTCAACAATTTGCAAAACACATTTGCAAACTTAGATTATGCTACAAGGAGTAGGTACATGGACTTCAACTATTTGCAAAGTATAGTCACATGCTACAAGGATTCGATGCATGAGTCTTAACTATTTGCAAAATACATTCGTAAATAATAGCATGATGGAACGGAGAGCTAGAACAAGTGGGATTGAGCTATCAACATATGATGAGACTCAAGCTGCTAGACAAGACCCCTCTTAATAGTACGGCAAACCTATACTAACAATTCGGTCTTCCAATAAAACACCAAGACCGATAAAAGACTAGGAACACATCCTTAGCCCTAACTAGTTATATCTTTGCATTGAGCATCCTCTTGAAACTAGATGACGCACATCTTCACGTCAAGTCCGGGTCATTGTCTTGATATGCATCAACCCATAATGCATCCTTCATGTGCCCTCCATCAACACATGATGGGTCTTCTTTTGACATGATGATCAACTCATGGTCATCTCCTCTTCGAGATCTTGATATGCATCAACACATGATGCATCTCTTCTTAAATCTTGACTTGATGACGATCAACTTATGATATCATCCAAAGTCTCCATCGTTATGGAACATAACCTATTCATCCAACTGATGAAAAATATTAGTCTCATAATGATTGAAATTAATTACCAAGATACACTGCATTAAATACTTCGAACAAGCTATTATCGCTAGGTGCGGTACTACCGCCAACTAGAATCGATTACTCGCACACCAGTAGTACCACTCTACTCAAGCGGTACTACCGATTTTCGATGATCGAAATCATGAAAACACCATCTCTGGAAATAACGTATCGCCATGTAAAACTTGGTACTACAGCTCAAGAAATGCGGTCATACCGATTTTCAAAGGAGATAAAAAACCCCCAAACCATGCTCTCTGGAATAAACATACCACCAACTAGACTTTGGTACTACCAAGACTTGTAGTACTACCGCTTCTTAGATGCAGTCATATCGTTTTTACTGAACTTTTTCTAGAAGTAAACCTTAATGCAATGCATGACTCCTTTGGTCTTGAGCCATGTAGAATCTTATATCATCTTCACATTGCCATTACCATGCCATCATTCAAACTCCAAGACTAAGCCTTTTAAAACATCTTAGCACACACATTAGTCCTATAACACAATTACAAATAATTGGATATAAAGCAATGTGAGTATATATAACCTACATAAGTTTTATATACTCAAAGGATATGTTTCAAAATAGAGATCCCCAATATAAGTGGATAAGGAATATGGATCAATACTAATGAAACCACAAAATATAGAGTGAACTTCCCCTAAATGTGTGCATACACAAATGCGTAATAAAAACATATGCACATATTCAAGTTAAACTTTTAATGGAGTTCAACTTATATTTTGGATCTGAGGAATGCACAAAAATATAAAAATATGATGTCAAATGCATACCTCCATGATTTTCACCTTTTCATTCAATTGAGACTAAACAATAGGTATAACAATAGAAGTGTTAGTCTCACATATAGATTTATCATTAATCAGTAGAATACTCTATTAACTCATAATGGCGGGTCTAGATTCTTCAACTCGTGGCACAGACAAAGACACGTGTCGCCTGTCAGCGAGTTCGCGGTGCTATTTTTTTGTTTTGATCTTTGGAGAGGGGCTAAATTTGCTATTTTACGTGCAAACAGTGTCATTTAAGCTACAAACTTGCCTATGGAATGAATGTACATGGCCTTAGTTTCTCTTAATTTTTTTTTGAAAATAATAAATGGACCGTAGGATCTGCTCCAAGATTCATTGTGCGCTCAGGGAGAAAAGGTGCATGCACTTTACCGTAGCACTATGCATAGGTTTATCTTCCTCTCTCTTCTCCCTCCCCACACACACTCTCTCTTCCTCCCTTTCTCCAACAAGAGCTGCCTACCACCAACCATCTCCATTGGACTACCTACCATCGCGACCAACACAAGGCTGCACGCCACCGCTACGGTCGCAGATCCGACGCCGCACTTTCTATGCCAAAATTGTAAATAACCCCAACTCATGGCAGTCATTGCATTCACAGGTTATATATAGATAACCAGTACAGTATTCGTACATTGCAACATATTTCAAATAAAACATAATATAAGTTATAAACTTATAAAACCAATATACATAAAGTAATTATTCCTACAAATAAAAGTTTCATACATAATTTACATCCAATCAATAAGTCGCATAGAATCTTATCAGAAACCACAAACACAGATAATCTAATTGTTTACAGAAATCTTTTCAAGTATCTTATACATATGTGTACATATTTATCCACAAAAGATCTCAACAACTCAAGAAGGGGTAAATGATAGACTCACAACTACCACCAAGTTCTTCTTTCATAATAGTAAAGATATATAAGGGCCCACGTGCAGCGTGGATGTGGATTGTAGTTATTGACCTGCATGGGCCCTTCTTGTCATTGCCACACGCCCACAACTGACAAGGATTTTCTAAGGTGATCAACAAATACACCCTCGCAACCCCTACTATTGGACCCACGCTTCCTATTACGGGTTGTTAATGAGAGAAATTGGAACCTTTTTTATTATTAATTAACTTTTTTAAAATTTTATTTTAAAGTTAACCCCCGCGAACTTTATTTCTAATTATGACCTCTTTGGTCATGCCACCACCCATGATGTGACAAAACAATATTGTCACGCCATAGGATAAGCCCGCTAAAATAATACTTTTGTCACACTTTGGTGGTGGCATGACTAAACAACACTGTCATGCCACGGGTGGTGGCGTGACAAGAGTTTGCCCAGATACGGGCTGGTATGACAGTGTTGTTTTGTCACGCCACGGGTTGTGACGCGATCAAAGGGGTCAAAATTGAAAATAAAGTTCAGGGGGTTAACTTTAAAATAAAATTTTAAAAGGGTTAATTAATTTAAAAAAATTCAAGAAATTGAGTCCTGAAAAAAGAAAACGAATGAAATTGAGAATCTTGCCAAATCAACAATGCTTACCATAATTTGTTGCCATCCAAATGCATGCCAAAATACCATGACAAACTAAAATTAGGAATTTTTTTAAAATAATATTAATTTAAAAGATAATTACAAAAGTAAATAGTAAAAAATAATATTTACAAAACTAGGCGTCTATCGTCAATTGAAATGGTGATAGGAGGCATAGGCACTGGCGATAGTGGGCTCAACGGTACCCAGAGCTCCATGTCTCCAGTTGAATTGGCGACAAGTCTCTACGTCCATTTCAAATGGCGAGAGAGATCCTTTATTTGTTATTTTTTAATTTTGGAAAATCATTATTTTTTTAATTCCTCTACACTCCTTTTGTACTGAGTATTTTCGAGCACATATTTTGTTGAGAAATCACATTGATATTATATTACATTTAGCACAATGTCATAACATCTTTTGTCGATAAATCAAAATTTGTACTGACTATTTTCGAGCATATTTTTTATCGACAAATCGCAATGACATTACATAACATTTAACACACCGTCATAACATTTTTTTATCAATAAATCACAATGACATTACATAACATTCAGCAAAACGTCATAACATCTTTTGTCAATAAATCACTATGTAATCCATTCGGTTAAAAAAAATTACCGGAAAGGTGGGCGGCCGGATGGGCAGCGCTTCGCTAGCTTCTCTCCCCCCCTCTACTCCTCTCCCTTCCCTCCCCTCTTTCTTTTTTTAAAATAAAAATGAGTTTTTTTTTTTCTGAATTTTAAGGTTTCAAAGGTCTTTTATAGGGGAGAGTGCATCTCTGTCGCCATTTGAATTGACGACATGGACTGAATTGGCAACAGATAGCGACAAGAAGCTATAGATACTGTTGAGCCCCCTGTTGTTAGATGCCAAACCGCTGTCACCATTCTAATTGTTGACATACACCTGGTTTTGTAAAAAAAAAAATCGACTATTTTTTTTGTAATTATATTATAAATTAGTATTTTTTTTAAAAAAAATCCTAAAATTAGCATCGCAAACCCTGGCAACAATCCAAGGAACCACAGTCCAAAACAAAAAAGCACCCTCACTCGCTCGCTCACTCACTCACTGTTCTCTCCAGCCGTCCAGCGATCACTCGTCAGTCGTCAGTATAGCCACCAGTTAGAGTCAGGCATGAGCACGCCGGGCAGCGCGCATGATTACCGGGGTCCCCGGCCGACATGTTTGATTCCGCAGCTTCCTCCGGCCGGCCCCAGCGCGCACGGTCGGCAGGCACTAGCCTTGCGCGGCCCTTGCGCGCATCTCCCGCCGATACGCCCGTCCTTCTCGCGGTGTCCCCACGTCCTCCTGCCGGCGAGCAACGTTACAGCGCTCGCTGTCGCTGGCCATGACGAGGCATTGCCGTTCGCCGACGCACGTACGTACCTGCAGCCTGCAGGTACACTGCCGCCCGGCGCGGCCGAAAAGTCGACGGGCCTGACCGAAAATCACAGGGAGTACGTACGCAACACAGAGGATTCTTTGCACAGGATCAATCAACACGAGTAGCTCCCAGCTCCGGCAAGAGTAAGGCAGGTAACGTAGTGGATTAGAAATACAAGGGTTGCACAGCCTTTCCTTCAGACTCCGAATTAGTACTGGCATTACAGTGCACCTGTTACAATTACAGTACTGGTCCAGTAGTTGCTGTACCTAGCAGCAGCTAGTCATGCATGCGACACAGCCGGTACTGCTAATAACCAAAGCAACCATTGCCTCCGAGTGCTGTACCGGGGGAGCGGCCATGAATTCATTTTGATAGATCTCAGCTACATTCACTCGTAGTCAAAATCTCATTTCGAATCCACTGCGCGGCTCAGGACGGTGGTGCATCAAGTATGCCCCCCTTGCCCAAGAGTTTGAGCGCCGACTCCGTGCATGTCACTCTCTCGGCCGCGCCAGCCACAGGGAGCTCAACGCCCGGAGCCGCGAGAAGTAGTCGCTGATGACGAGCAGCGCGCGAGCCGCTTGCCGGGTCGTCAGGATTCGGTGCATCTGCTGCAGAGTCTGCTGCCTCAGCAGGTCGGCCTACGAACGGGCATCAACAACAACACGCAGACGGTCGTCAGGTAATGAACAATGCAAGACTTCCACTGATGCGGCAATGCGCTGATTATCGGGAACTTTTAAGCACGGGCCCGAGTTCGTGTACCTGACGGAGGAAGTTCTCGAGCGTGCTGAGCTTCGCCATCGCAATGGCCATCTGGCCCATGTAATTGGTGACGTTGTCGGCGCCAGCTGACGGCCCGACCGCGGCGGCGGAAGCGAGAGTCTCCGCCAGTGTCTGCTGCAGTGCTTCCATCCCCTGCGACAGGGCGTCCTCGGCCTGCTGGGACGACTGCTGAAGGTTGCAGATGCCCATCAGCTGTTGATCCGTCAGGGGCTCAAGGTGGCTGGCAAGTACCTGCACACATATAACCCAAACGGCTGTCAAGACTCAAAGATAATGGCGATCAATATTTAGTTTTCAGTGTTCCATAGTCCAGCTTTGCTAGCTCACTGAATACCTTCAGGAGTTCCGACGAGCGGAACCCTCCGAGCCACATGAAGAACCGCTCGGCAGGGCTCACCCACATGCCTGACAAGACATGGAACACATCGGACTTTGTCGCGAAGCTCTTCAGCCTGAAGACCTGGTCATAGTGTATCATCACGGCGTCGACAAGAACACGCAGCTCATCGTCGCTGATTTGTGCATTTATGGCCACCCTGAGGTCGTTGATGTGGCGCTGGTGGTCGTCAAGCCACCGTGCATACTCCAAATCGAATGCCAAGGCACCTGCAAGAATAATATTCTGAGTTAATTGTTCAGCAAAAAGAAAACAATTTTGATCCATGTAACATATGTAACATAACAAATTTGAATATGTTGAATATGATAACTGATAATATCCTAATCTACTAAGACCTCAAAAGATGTGCTACAAGAAAACCTACATGAATCATAATATAACTAACACTCTTCTTTTTAGAGTGAGATTCCTACTTCACTTTGGGGAAAATTAGATTTAGAAGTACTATATAAAGCCACGAGGTGTAGCCATAAAGAACCAAGTAAGCCACAAACCAACTCATCCAAAGCACGAGACACAATAAGATTAGATGTTAGGTTATTATTTAGCACTAGATTCTTATATAAAGCAAGAATATGAGAGTCTTAAAGGTTTAAGAAGATTGTGAGAGAGCGATGATCCCTTATACTCTTTTAAGGTCATGCTTAACAATTTGCGGTCGGCTTCACCAAATATTTCTATCTCGTCGTGATTGTTTTGACATCGTTATTTCGGTTCTTTATTGGATTTATCTACTTCATTCTTGATACCATATACGCTCGTGTCATATCATGCAACTCTAATCCAATCTAAGGCTACTCTCGCAACTCTAATCCAATCTAAGCCTGCTGTGCACAAAGAGGGATATCGGAGTATACCGGCGGTTCGTAGCTCCCAACAGAAATATACTACATAATCAGTATTGTGAAAATATTTTCGAACAATTAGGTTGTGTAAATGCCATGATGAAATCGAAAATTGAGCACTAGAAATACCGTTTCCTCCTATTGAGTATCCATGATCGCTGGAGCCTCCACTCGCGATGAAGATTCCCTGTAACAAATACCCAAGTGCATATATCATCAGCTATTCAATCGATAATCGCTCACTACAAAAGGATATTTTATACTGAAAATTGAAGGGTTGACCTGCTGCCTTGCCCTCTGGAGCTCTTGTTCAAGGTGCATCAGCTTGGATCGGCTGCTCTCCATCTGCTGAATGTATGCCTACAAAAACAAGATCGCAAGAACAAGTTGCAACAAGAGGAACATGATGTTGTAACCTGTAAACCAAATCAGTAAACCCCAAGACTCCCTAAAGGCCGTTTTTTAGGGTTCAAGTTTTCTTTTCTTTTTTTTTAAAAAAAAATAATAATACAGTCAACAGAATCACAACATAAGGAAAACTGTATTGATTGTGGTATTGTAATCTTCACAGATACCAACTGCTAATAGGGCTATCCAAGTCACCAATATATGCTAACTCCTTAATCTCCCTGCAAATTAGTTCCAAGTACTACTCGCATCCACATCTACTGTACCAAATATAAATAATTGCAAGACCTCACTTCCTGTAGATTGCAACAGCTGCCTGGATTATTCAAGAGTAAAACAATGCTCTGATAGCTGTTTCGCCTGCACCAGTTCTAGTTTTACCCCTATTGACATTGTAAGCGGAAAAAAAATACATAGGATTCAATGGTGGCAACCAAGTACAAGTCTCACTGCATCTCCACTATTCAAACGAAACAAATGAACCGGATTACAAGGGGGGCAATCATAGGTACAAAGGATCACCTTCTTCCTCATTCGGCTTTTCCGGGCAGCCTCGCGGTTCTGAGCAAGCCTCCGCTGTATCTGCAATCGCGGTGGAATGTGCAACACAAAATTGTCATTGAGTCATATATAATAGAAAATACAACAACATTTGCTACTTGTATGATTAGATTTAATTTCCCTTCCTACGTATGCACCTTCTGATCCCCTGTTCTTTCCTTGGACACCGCAGAGGAATCCACGCACACCAAACCTCGCTGCGCGCCGCCGCCGCCGCCGCCCTGACAACAAAGCACAATGACAGCACGCGAAGCCGCATTACATAACAAGCAGAAGTAATAAGGAACAGGGTGACGAGAGAAGCAAGCAAGCAGTGGGCACCATTGGAGCGGGGTGCTTGTTGCCGCTGTCGGTGGAGGTGTCGGTGAGCGGGCTCGTGACGACGATGCCGGAGTCACCCCAGTTCTCGAGCTGCGCCGCCGCCGCCGCCCTAGGCAAGCAGAACCGGCCGGCCTCCGTCGCCATCCCCGGCGCCGCCACGCTCAACGCAGCCGCTACTCCATGCTGCACCGAACCACCACGTTAATCACACACAAGAACGAAGAACCCAAAACCAAAAACCAGACCTCTCAAGATCACTAAGAAATTAGCTCACCTTATTGGCGAGCGGCGCAAAGGTGGAGACGGTGAGGTTGCTCGAGGACTTGGAGCTTGGGTTGGGGCCTTCTCACATTGCGAGCGCACAGACCAAACAAAAGCATCAAAATTCGCACACGGACATAGCCAATAAATGAACAAAAAGTCAAAAACAATAGAAGGAAAACACTGAATAGTTCTTGGAATGCAAAATTGCAAATCAAGAGTCAGTGGCGTTACTGCGAGGGTGGAGGTCGGGAGGGAGGGGGCCATCTCCGATGTGGTATCCAGCTGTGCTGCCCTGCTCCGCCCTGCAGCCACACAAGGCGGCCACGGACGCCGCCCGGCGCAACCGCACAAGGCAACAAATGGTTAGCGAGCTGAACAAGCTGGTCCAAAGAAGACAGAGCTCGCAGCACAAGAAAACAAGGGACAAGGCAAGCAGCTAGGTTGGTTGCTACTTGCAATAGTATACTACTACGCTATATACTTGTTACAGTGCACAGTGTGTTACCTGAAGATGTGTGAGGGATGATGCATCGGAGGCAAGGACGACGACGACCGGGAGCAAGTGGCAAGACCGGGAGCATTGTCGCTTATAATGGGGAGGAGGTGGAAGATTTTTTTTAAAAAAAATATTATTATTATTTAAAAAAATTACAAAATTGAATAATCGATTTTTTTTTTACAAAACTAGATCTCTGTCGGTATTTTAAATAGCGACAGGAACCTATCGTTAAAGGGAACATCGTAGGAGGTTCCTGACGCTAGTTCGATTTGGCGATGTAATCATGTCATTATTTTAATTGACGACAGGAGAGCTCTGTTATTTTTTTAAAAAATTATGTGTAGCGAAATTTTTTATTTTGTTTTTAAAATTTGGCAATACGTTGAATTGTCCGCGTAATTCGAAATGCAAACTCAGAGAAAACAATATAATGTGAAGTAGAGAATGGATAAAATATTTGGGTTTATGGTAGCCATGTGCGATGTTATCTTGATATTGGGGAAAAAGAGATGTAATTTGTTGCATAAGATATGTGGACCATTATTTTTATTACCTACTTTGATAACACAACTTTTGGATCTTTATTTTTATATTGTTCCCTGCTTGCTACAACAAGAATTGAATTCCAAAATAGAGAGATTTGAAGTGGGCGGTTTTACAACGTAGTTGCGAATTGAAATAAACTTTATAATAATGTTATGAATTACACAGTGCGTGAGATTTGATTACGTGCATAAGGAACGACCACATGCATGATACAATAAACCAAAATACACCTACGATATATATGCATCTTTTTTGAATAGAAATAAAGTTGATTGGAACAAAAATCATTAGTTTCGACGGCCCCATCGCTCCCTTCCCCTTGTCTCCTTGCTACCCGCGACGGAGACGACGGCCAGTCTCGAAGTCATTCATGTCCTGCGAGCTGATCGACATGTAGGTGACCTGTGGAAAAGAATAATAGAAACTTAGCACACAAAATTGAATTACATTACAAAAAAGAATAAATGTTCGGGAAACATACCCGTCGGCGGCACCACACCGTACCCATGGTCAGCCGGTCCACATCGTTGTCCTCGGCGTACATGTTGACTGTGTAGGCTCGCGGGTCCAACTGTGGTCGTCCGATCTGAAAATGCTCGAAGAACCACAGCTGAAGGAGCAACGGGCATCCAGAGAGGACAGAGCTATCCTGAACTCGGTGGCACGTGTCGTATAGTCTGTGTTATGTCACGCACAGCACCGTCGGGCCCCAGGCGTACGATTGGATGTCCACCACTTCCCAGTCCGCTAGTTGCTGTGCGTAACGGATGTAGTTCTTGTCGACGTTGTCACTGTGGGACCCCACAAAGATCACCCACCCAAACAGTGTCGGGACCCAAATATGCAAATTTGGACCCTCTGTGTATTCTGCAGTAGTCCAGGATCACGCTAGTACACACAGTAGCAACATCGATGAAATATCAATTCCATATACAAAGATGACTAATAACTAAACAAATAACAATAATTATCAGAGTAAAGACCTTAAGGTCAAAGCTTATAATTAATGTCTCAGAAGACAAATAGCTCAATAAAGCTACTGCGGAACGGCGCCCCGGTGGCGGATCGACATCGTTGAGCCCGGATCTAGAACGAGGGCGGCATGAGAATCTCAAAGACAGTGTCGGCGAGGGCGGAGAGCCACCAGATCAATGGCGGCGTGGGCTCCGAGCTTCAACAATGGCGAAGGCGGCTCGGTACTACTCCGGCGAGTTCGCAAGGCACAACGGCAACGTTTACGGCGGTGGCGCCTAGGGTTTCGGGGGCGGCGCGGATCGAGGGGGACGCTATTTATAGCGTGGGGCGGAGTGTAGGGCACGTGCACCTAGGATGGCGGCCTTGCAATCTCGAGCCGAGCACGCATGCGGCGCGAGCGGCAAGCTGCTGGCAGTGGGCCACAAGCTGCGTTAGGGTTTGGCGGCAGGGTTGAGTTGGGGTGCGATGAGATGGGCCGGAGGGAGGAGAGAGGCGAAGTGGGCCGAAGCCAATTCGGCCCACAAGAATTTTAGGAAATATAAATTGATTTAGGAATTAAATAAAAGCTGAAAATCCAAATGAGCTCAAATAAATAGCAAATAAATTCAGAAAAATCCAAGAAAATACACAAAAATTCCTTGGAGAATAAGGAACCCAAACAAAACTGCTTTTCTTAAAATTGATGTTTAGATTAGTCAAATTAAATATTTTTAATTTAGAAAAAAATCTAATTAAGCTTTATTAATTCAAATAAAATTGGTGAAATTTTCCAAAGACCTAAACTACTCAAAATATTTTTGAAAAGCCAAATTTTAGGATGTTACAAACATCCACAACAAATAAGCCTCGAAGTACCTCCTTACCTTGTGGTTGGGTGCGTCCTCCGCCATACAACCGGACTGCAACAAGACAGATACACGTCAGCAATGTTCACAAATCAATATATGCGAGAACACAAGAATTACGAAGACTTACGTAGAACTGAAAGAACCACTTCAGCGTCTTCCGTGGACGCGGCTGAACTCCCTGTAGTCACTATCCGGCGGCAGCAACCCCTAGAACCTCACCAGGAACTCCGTACGCCACGTGTCCGGGATGTCGTACGCCGCCAAGCGGAAGCCAGCGCAGGGCAACCCTGTCAAGAAAGCCACGTCCTGAAGCGTCGGTGCCATCTCCCCGCATGGGAGGTGAAACTTGTGCGTCTCGGCCTTCACCAGTCAACCAACACCTTCAAGAGGCACCGGACGTATGGAAATCGCCTGGACCTACGACCACCATCCTCGCCAGTGAAAGGAGTCCTACCGCCCTCAAACTACGTCAAAAGTGATTAAGAACACACATTAGTCCACCCAAAGTAGTCAGTCTGCACATAAGTACGTGAAGGTCGCAACAGCATATACCTTGGAACACAAGGTGGGTCCACCCACCACGCCCTCATGGGCGTGCGCAGTCGCAGCGCACCAAGCTCAATCGTCACCTCGCTCTCATAGGGGAGGATGGTACTAAGGCGGCTACGATGACACACGTCAATGACCGGGTCAAGCAACTCGTACGGTCACTGCACAGCGTGTCGTGAGTCCGTCGTACCTGAAAATTCAATGTATACATTGTAAAAACTACAAAACATATATAAAAAGTAATAATAAGAAGCGCCATTAATAAAGTAATTACCGTGCACAAATAGAAACCAAATTTAAGTTGGGATTATTTTGATTAAACTATACAAATCCTACCAACATACTCTGTAATTTTAACAGATATTCATATGAATGTTGCCATTTCCCTAGTTTAAAAAGTATTTTTGACACTAACAGAATGATTACTGCACGCAAACAGTATTCGAAATAATGTTGGTATTATTTCAATTAGGCTTTACAAACCCTACTAAGCTACTCTGCAATTTTTACAGATTTGTAATAGGTATATCTCTAGTTTCTTTGTTTAAAAAGTGTCTCCAGTATTTTTTAAATATTATTGTGTGCAAATAAAAAAATAAAGTTCATAATATTTTAATTCAGCTCTACGTAACCT
Source organism: Hsuehochloa calcarea (assembly GCA_036346395.1). Lineage (NCBI taxonomy): Eukaryota > Viridiplantae > Streptophyta > Magnoliopsida > Poales > Poaceae > Hsuehochloa > Hsuehochloa calcarea. The sequence goes on along the minus strand of CM070604.1, from coordinate 38,797,934 downwards.
ATGTAGCAACTCCGGTTTTTATATATATAATTTTTAGATGTGCCATGCTATTTTCCATGTTTAAAAAGTATTCTCGGCACTCACAAAGTAATTAGCGCACTGATAGAAATCAAAATTACGTTGGGATTATTTGAATTAGGCTCTACAAACCGTACTAAGCTACCATGCAATTTTTACAGATTTTTAATAGGTATCTTGTTACTTTTCTTATTTAAAAAGTGTCTCCAATATTTTTAAAATATTTGTCGTGTGCAAATGAAAATAAAAATAAGCTCTACGTAATCTATGTAGCAACTTCGAATTTTTTTAACAATTTATGATGTGTCATGCTATTTCCCTAGTTTAAATAGACTTTTCGGCATTCGCAAAATAGTTACCGCGCACAAATAGAAAACCAAAATTAAGCTGTGATTATTTTGACTAAGCTATACATATCCTACTTACGTACTCTCCATTTTGTTCAAATTTTAAAGAGGCGCCTAGCTATTCTCCGAGGTGTCTTCCTATTTTTGCAGGTTCATTCTAAATCGTTCGAGTACTGCAACAAAAATAATATCTGAATGATGAACTAAATTATGTACGACTCAAATGATGTACTACATAAAACAGCTAAAATTATCTAATCTATTAAATCCTATATCGCTATTTTTATTTGTTAACCGACAATGTTTCAAAATAATGTACGAAGTTGCAAAAATATGTATCTGCAAAATGGCCGACCAGATATGATGCTCCAACTGTTTCCTCCGCTACGAACTGCCAGGGCTTCGCCACGTCTCTTCTCCCCTCTCCTTCTCTTTTTTCTGGAATTAAAATGAGATTTGCACCGTGTTTTTGGCTTTAAGTACACAGTTTATATCGCCATTTGGACCGACTACGGGAAATGAACAGTGTTTCTATCGCCAATTGAAATAGCGATAGGAAGTCGTAGGTTTCTGTAGCCAATTGAAATGGCAACGGGGCCACCACCATTTGCCGACAGAGAGTTAGTTTTGTAAAAAAAATTAACTATTTAATTTTATAATTATATTTTAAAATAATATTATTTCTTAGAAAAATCGGAGGTGGAAAGGGCGTGCAAGAATTCAAGGAAGATAGGATCGGGGCAAGAATTGAAAAAAAAAAATGATGCTCAGGGCGTGTCATTGTGTCAATCGGTGCGTGTCAGAGGGATCCATCGGTCCATCCATCCATCCATCCATCTTTCAGTCCATCAAAGATCAGGCACTAGTAGTCAAATTGGGCATGCATGGCAGCACTGGTCGTAAGCTTTTGTATTCGAGTGAGTTTGCGTGTGTGTGGCGAGCCCCGGGGCATGCATTGGCTTGGCAGGGCAGTGAGCAGAGACAGTGAGCAGAGTGACCGGAAAAGGCTGTGGCCATCTTGAACTGAGGTTGTAGGCCTGTAGTTCATGCAGTTACGCCTACTATCCTCTCCTGGTGATGGTAATGGTAGTAGGATTTGTAGCCATTGTTGTTTGGTCCTAGGTTGGGGGATACTGTTGTAACTCCGGTTCTTCACTGACGAAAATAGTTACGTGAGCAAGACAAAAGTGAGGGGGACAGTTCGCATGCATCCACAATCCCTCCCGTTTATTGCTATCTCGAGATTCGTACCAAAAGAATTTGGTTCGAATTAGAAATCAATAGTATCCCATCAGACCATTTAATAGTTACATCACCCGCCTCCTAATCTCTCCCTCCTCAGTCCAAATATTGATTGACCCGCCGCAGCTACAGTGCACCAAGTTGAATCTTGCTACCGTCGAGTGTCTGTACAGCTCGTCATGTATTATACAAAATTAGTATTTCTGGACATACAACTCAAATGTTGTACATCACTTTCAATTTTGAAGGTACACAATGAATACATCGTATAACACACACACACACACACACACACAAAAACCGTACACACAGTCAAGGAGCACCTCGGCAGCATGGTGTACCAGCACAAATCACCTTGGAGACACTAGCGAGGAAATAGACGAGCGGCAGGTCCGGAACGGTACAAGTCGAGGTGGAGCACCTCGGTGTGTGTGGTGTACTGGCGTGAGGCACTTTGGAGATGCCAGCGAGGAAGAAGATGGGAGGCAGGTCCGGAACGGTACACGTCGAGGTGGAGGACCTTGGTGATGTGGTGTACCGACGTGGAGCACCTTGGAGACGCCGGCGAGGAAGAAGATGGGTAGCAGGTTTGGCACGACACAAGTCGAGGTGGATCACCTTGGAGACACTGGCGAGGAAGAAGATGGGCAGCGGGCTCGCCATGGTACACGTCGAAGTGGAGCACCTTAGAGACGCCGGTGAGGAGGAAGATGGGCGGCGAGTCCGACATGATACACATCAAGAGGGAGAACCTCGGCGGTGTAGTGTACTGGCGCGAAGCGCCTTGGAGACGCCGACGAGGAAGAAGATGGGAGGAGGGTTCAGAATGGTACACGTCAAGGTAGAGCACCTCAGCGGCGCGGTGTACTGGCGTGGAGCTTCTTGCAGACGCCAATGAGGAAGAAGATGGGTGGTGGGTCCGACACGGTACACATCGAGGCGAGGTGAACCGCCGGCGCTAGAGCACCTCAAAAGAGTACATGTCGGCGGCGAGGACCATGGTGGTGGAGGAATACATGTGTACTCATTGCAAAAGCAAAGAATGATGACCCCGACGGTGGTATACTCCTCGACGATGCTGACACTAGCAAGGTGGACGACAACGCTAACTGACGCGGATGGTTGGGATGGCTGGATCTAGGGGCACCTAGGTCGGCGATGGCTAGATTCGACGCCGAAGACCACCTCAGCGGATGTCGGGACCCAAATATGCAAATCTGGACCCTCTGTGTATTCTGCACTAGTCCAGGATCACGCTAGTGCACACAGTGTCAACATTGATGAAATATCACATCCATACAACGAATATAAGAATAAACGAGTACCTTTAAATAACAAATAACTGTTGGGACCTTACGGTCGAAGTTTACATTTATTAAGCCATGCAAGGTCGACAATAAGGAAATAAACTGCAATGAAACGAAATAAACTCGGTGGCTCCCATCAATTTACCACGAGCAACCGATCGATCAAGACCCTAACGCTCAACCTTCGAGAATTCCTCTTCAAAAGCAAAGATTTACTCCTCCACTACATTGATTTGTTTAGCAAGAGTGAGTACACACCGTACTATCGCAAGTCATACCACGTAATGCATTTATACATGATGGCTTATTCCAAAGGAATGGCTTCGTGGTTATTTTGCGAAATACAACATTTGCAATTGAATACAAATAATAGATTGAAAGTATAATTCAAAACAAATAGACAATAATAAGTTAACAATTGATTTCACAAAGGACACACAGTCTAATCAAGTTCTTTCACACAGCTGAACAAGTTATCTCACACAGCTGACCCTTCCCAATTGTTTTTATAAAATCTACCCTCGTGTGAAATTCGAGCATGTCCATATCCGAGGACGCGGCTATTCGAATAGATTGATTTAAACACTCTGCAGAGTTTGTACACTTTACCCACACGATACAATCAGTGTAGCGATCACTGACCATAACAAAACCTTTCAGAGACTTCATCTCAAACAATGACACTCCTGGTGTGCTTTACTGCCGTCCAATTTGTACACACAGCCCTTGGAACGACACACACCATTGGACAGGGATGCAGCGAACCGTCCCGCGATGTGACATATCACACCTCCACCCATCACATGCTTAAATACAACCTCGAGTTGTCAATGTCAAGACTCCATAACTTACTAAGTCGCCCCCGGCCCATACTAGGCATGTGGTTGTACAAGAAGGCCCAGTTCAATGGCGCACAAAGTTAAGTCCTTAATTGACTAAGGCAAGACTTCAGCTTTTACCCAAATCACAAAGTTTAATAAGCACACACTCCACCATTCACACGAATCCACCACTTGCCTCGGTCCAAATCTTTTCCCACCTCGTTGATTAAGTGCAACACATGCCATCAACGAGTAATAGCACACAAAGACACACAGTTTCATCACACGGTTCCATAATCACTTAGTCAAGTTTATAATTGCAACTCTCACATGAAATGATGACTCGTGGCATGGCTAAGCGTCTAATCGATCTAACCAACCCACGTTGGTGCTACGATAATACCAACTAATAATTAACCAACCTAGGGTGACAAAAGATCATGGCATACAATAGACAAGGTGGCATAACAATTTGGATTAATAACTACACCCAAAAGCATTTAAATAAGTACTTGAAATAGAATGCAATACATTGAAAACAAAGTATTTTGAAAACTGGGTTCAATATGATCAAAGGTATAACTTGCCTTTGAATAGATCTAGATATTGGTCTTGGTCTTGAGGTGCTCCTTCTTCTGCAAAATTCCCCGAAGTATCGACGTCTACTCGCAAACGAGACAAAAGAAACAAAACAAATAAATAACAGAGGCAAAACAACCTCCAAAAATCAAATAAAATTCACCATTAAATAGATCTTAATTTTATATGAATTTACAAATTTGAATAGGCTCAATTGGACTTCGGATGCAAAAGATATGGGCTTTGGAAGATTTGAAAATCAATTAAACCCTAATTTGGATTTTCTCGAATTTCCCGAATTATTTTTATAAAGGAAAATCGGATTAATGACGTCGGCTGACGTCAGCAATGAATTTCCACCGGAAAAAGAAATAATTAAAAACCGTACTGACAGGTGGGACCCACTGTCAGTCTCTGGGCTCACGGTGGACCAAATCCACCAAGCCTCTGGATCCGGTCTGGTCGAGGTGCGCACCCACGCTACGGTGGCACCGACGCGCGCCAACAAGGTCGACACGCACGCATTGTGGGCCGAGGTGGACGCTGACACGGGCTGCCACATCAGATCGACGGCGGCGATGGCTCGGGAACCAATGGCAACGTCAAACGGCGGCGACTCGTCGTCGGTGAGTGGTACCAACGTGTAGAGGAGGTTAATGCGCACACATGGGCACTGGTTTGAGCACCTGGGGTTGACGGAGATGGCCGGCGGCGAGGAAGAAGCGGCGGTGAAGACTCGGGTTTTGTCGGACGGACGCTCCGGCGATGCTCCGGCGACGAGGAGGTGCGCACGAGGTAGCCTGAGACTTGCTGATCACAACGGTGCAGTCGGTGGAGCAAGGGCGACGATGACGGCGGCGCAATCCACCGGAGAAGAAGTTCGGCCGAAAACCCTAAAGCTTGCAATGCGGCGGCGCTAGGGCGATCGGGGCGACGAGAGTGGCGGTTTAGGGTTGCGGAGGCCCGGGCGGAGCTAAGGGAGTACTTATAGGCTCGGAGACGCCGAGAATTGGAAACCCCCAATTCGGGTCCGAAACAACCGGGTTTTTGAATTCCAAGATTTTTGGAGATTGAAACCGATTCGGGGTTTGATTTGGTTTGAAACGGATAAGGAATAACCGGAGACACGTTTTGGTGGGGTCGGCTCAAGAAATCAGCGAGAGAATCGGCGTTGTCGTACGGGAGTGAAGCTCTCGGTAATGGCGGCAGCACGCACGCGCGCGAGGAGGAAGAAGATCCCGCGGAGACGACGACTCGGTCGCGGGCCCACTGTCGGCCGAGCGAGGAAGCGCAATACGGCAGCGGCGGCGAACGGCGATGGCGATCCAACGGTTGAAAGCTTAACGCAAGTGGGTCAATGGGCGCCACGATGGAATAGTGTTGGGCTTCGCCCAAGATCGTTCAAGGATTTAAAATAGGTTTTTCTTTTAAATAAATCCGAAAATACAAATAGCAATTAGAAAATAGCAAATGACTTTGGAAAATTCGTAAAATTCTATAAAATATATCTAAGCATATAGAATCTAAATAAAATAGTTTTGACAATTGTTGATGTTGGGATTAAGCACATTAAATTAATTTGTCCTTAAATCCATATTAAGCTTTTTAAATTAATATTCCAATAAATCCAAATGGTGAATTTTCTCACTACTACTATTTAAAAGATTTTAAAGCTCAAATTTGGGATGTTACAAACCTCCCCTTAAACGAATCTCGCCCCGAGATTCCGCTAGCTAAAGAAAAGGCTAGGGAACTCGGCTTTCAACTCTTCTTCACGCTCCCACGTTGCTTCTCCTTCCGAGTGGTTACTCCTTTCGACTTTGCGTAAACGAACGGTCTTGCTTCAGTGCGGCGCTCTGCGACATCCAAAATCCTGACAGTCGCTCTTTGTACGTGAGATCTTCTTTGATTCAATTGACTCCAACGGGTCCGCTCTTCCGCACACGAAGACACTTCTTGGTGAGAGACATGAAAGACATCATGCACTCGCTAATGATGTGGTAACTCCAAGCGTACGCAACTTCTCCTGGCGTTCCAAAACCTTGAATGGACCCACATACCTTGGAGCAAGCTTCCTTTGGTGTGGAATCTCTTAACACCTCCGAGCGGAGTAACTCGCAGATACACAAAATCTTCTCGTTCAAAGCTAAGGTCACGACGACGATTATCAAGATAACTCTTTTGCTCGGATCGGGCTATCTTTAACCTCTCTCGATCATAGCAACTTGTTCTTCGCTTCTGAATAATATCCGCCCGAACACTACACGCTCAAATTGTCTCTAACCAATTCAACGGAGTTCTCAGAGGCACGACCGCATGAGCTTCAAATGGTGACATCTCGCAAACCGGCTTGATAATCGTTGTTGTACGAGAATTCGTGCATACGGCAAACTTTTATCCCAACTGGTAGCATTAGCTAAGGCACAAGCTCTCAACATATCTTCTAATATCTGGTTGACTCTTTCAGTCTGTCCATCTGTCTGGGGATGATAAGCAGTATTGAAATTCAGATGAGTTCCGAGGGCTTCATGTAGACTCTGCCAGAAACGAGAGGTGAATTGATATCCTCGATCTGACACTATCTTCCTAGGTACACCGTGCAGACTGACGATTTTTGTCATATACAATTCCGCCAAGCGGTCTCCTGAGTAAGTGGTTTTGACTGGCAAGAAATGGGCAACCTTAGTCAAACGATCCACTATTACCCAAATCGAATCATAACCTGATTGAGTCTTAGGTAAACCGGTAATGAAATCCATACCGATCTCTTCCCACTTCCATTCTGGTATCTTCAGTGGTTGTAGCAATCCTCGCGGCCTCGATGTTCGGCCTTTACTTTCGACACACGCCGCATAAGGCAACGAACTCGCGACGCCTCGCTTTAGGTTTGGCCACCAAAACTTATTCTTAACATCCTGATACATCTTAGTGCTTCCAGGGTGAATTGAATACTTTGAGTCATGGGCTTCCTTCAGAATCAGCTGTCTTAATCCATCAATATCCGGTACACAGATACGTCCATTGATCCACAGTATATCCTGATCATCCACGGTAAAGTCTTTAAATTTTCCTTCTGCCATCTTCTTCTTGAGATCAGCAAACTCAGAATCCTTAGGTTGAGCTTCACGAACTGCTTCTCCGAGTAGACTGTACTTCCAAATTGGCCACAAATCCTTCCGGAACAACTTCTAGCTGTAGCTTCTGGAATTCCTCCTGAAGTTCTGAACACAACTCTTTTACTTCCAAAGCATTGCAGTAGCTTTTACGACTCAATGCATCTGCAACTACATTGGCCTTACCAGGATGGTAATGGATTCCAAGATTATAATCCTTTATTAATTCCAACCATCTTCTCTGTCTCATGTTCAAATCAGATCGAGTGAATATGTACTTGTGCTCTTATGATGCGTGTAGACTTCACACGGCGACACTGGATGAGATAATGACGCCAAATCTTCAAAGCATGCACTACGGCAGCTAATTCCAAATCATGGGTAGGATAGTTCTCTTCATGAGGCCTTAATTGCCTTGACGCATAAGCGACGACTCTTCCTTCTTGCATAAGGACACATCCTAATCCTTGACGCGAAGCATCACAGTAGATATCAAAATCCTTGCTGATATCCAGCAAAACTAGCACTGGGGCTGAAGTCAGACGTTTCTTCAATTCTTGAAAACTCTCTTCACAAGTCAGTCCAAATAAACTTCTTCTCTTTCTTCAACAATTGCGTAAGAGGTTTAGCAATCGTTGAGAACCCTTCAATGAAACGACGATAGTATCCTCGCCATTCCCAAGAAACTACAATTTGAGTAACCGCCTTGGGCCGCTCCCAATTCATTACTGCCTTTAACCTTTCCGGTCAATCGCTACTCCTTCGGTTGTCATCACATGACCGAGAAAATCAACTTTCTTCTTCCAAAAGTCAGACTTGCTGAACTTGGCATACAGCTGATGCTCTCTGAGTTTCTCTAGGATTAATCTCAAATGGTCTGCATGCTCTTCCTCTGACTTTGAGTATACCAAAATATCATCAATGAATACTACCACGAACTTATCCAAATATTCCATGAATACTTTGTTCATCATGTTCATGAAATAGGCAGGGGCATTAGTCAATCCAAAAGACATGACTAAAAATTCATAATGTCCATACCGGGTTGAGAAAGCGGTCTTTGGTACATCCTTAGGACAAATCTTCAACTGATGGTAACCTGATCGCAGATCGATCTTGGAGAATACTCCGGCTCCTTTCATCTGGTCGAACAAATCATCAATTCTGGGCAATGGGTACTTGTTCTTGATGGTGACTTCGTTGAGAGAACGATAATCAATACACATTCTCATGCTTCCATCTTTCTTCTTGACAAACAAAACTGGTGCTCCCCATGGCGATGAACTAGGTCTTACAAAACCTTTCTCCAGTAGTTCCTCTATCTGCTTCTTCATTTCCACAAGTTCATCGACTGGCATCCGATAGGGTCTCTTGGAAATGGGTGCTGTTCCTGGCACTAGATTGATGACAAACTCAATGTCACGGTCCGGTGGCATTCCTGGTAATTCTTCTGGAAATACGTCCGGGTAATCTCTGACTACAGGTACGTCTTCCAAAGAAACTGTCTTCAGACTGTTGATTACCAAATGTCCATCACGTACTGAGGTGGCTAGAAATTCTACTTTCCTTCCTGTGGTATCCTCAATTGTCACGGCTCTTCGGCCACAATCTAGCACTGCTTTATGTTTGGATAACCAATCCATACCAAGGATGACATCTATGGTCTGAGTGTCTAGAACTATTAGGTTGGCTAGAAACTCAACTCCAGATATGAGTAGCCTAGCTCCTAAACATCCAACTTTAGAACTTAGCTCGCCTCCGCACGATGGACTAACAGGTATGCTTAAGATGCATAACTTCCAATTTGTTCTTAGTTGCAAAAATTCGTAAACAAACGAATGCGAAGCTCCGTAATCAAACAGAATCGATGCGGTATCGAATTTACTTTACCCAAGACAACGTCAGTGCTTCTTGGGCTCCTTCTAGTGTGACGTGGTTGACACGACCTCGACCACCGATGGCGGTGCTCTTCGGATTGACCGTAGCTTGAGAAGTTCCTTGATGGTTGCCTTGTATCGCGCGTCTTGGCCGTGCATTCCCAAGGTTGAAGCGTCATTGGAGTGATAGTCCCATTCGCGGACATCGGTTGGCGAAATGCCCTGGCCGACGGCTGTAAAGCAAACTCGTTGTATTTCGTGGGTTGCTTATTGGATTGGGGTTGATCCAGTGCGGGGTTGCGGAAGTTACGAGCAGCCGGGCGAGGTCTCAAGTTGGTGCGGTGGTCCGCGAGAACTCGTGGTGGAAAATGGCTAAAGCTGCGGTGGAATCATTCTTGCCCTCACCGGTGGGGTTGGTGACTTTTGTCGAGCCATTCTGCGCTTACGATGATCTTCCAATTCCTTGCGCTTATCCTCTAGAATCAAAGCCTTGTTGATCAACTCTTGAAAATCAGGAAAGGTGTGGGCGATCAAGTTGACTTGAAGTCCAGTGTTCAATCCTTTCAGAAAACGACTCTGACGAGCCTTGTCGAGAGGCGACATCTTTCGTAGCATATCGAGCAAGTTGAGAGAATTTGTTGAGGTAGTCGATCATCGACATTCCTCCTGCTTGAGAGCACGGAATTCATCCTTCTTCAGATCCATAATTCCTTCTGGTACATGATACTGGCGAAAAGCAGTTGTGAACTCTTCCCAAGTAATGTCTTGCGGCGTTCCATGTGCTGCACAAAAGTTTTCCCACCATTCGGCGGCAATGCCTTCCATCCGATGAGAGGCGCATGAACTTTTTCATGATCGCCGCATTGAGTGATCGCAGTTTCTCTCAATAACACGAAGCCAATCATCGCCTTCTCTTGGTGAGACATGTCCGTAAAAGGTTGGTGGGCGGGTCCTCATAAACTCGCCAACTTGGATGATCCATTGTGACCATGAGCGACTGGGGTTCCATTGTGATGCTGATTGTTGTTGTTCTGATTATTCATAGCCTGCATCTGATTCATCATGGTGTAGATCAGCTGGGTCTGAGCTGTCATGAATGCCCCAAAATTCGCAGATCAATCAAGGTGCTTGTGGTGGAATTGCTTCTCCGGATTTGTTCTCGCCCTTCGATACCGAGTATCGGAACCACTTGCGCAGCCTTGACGAGTCCGAACCATCCGTGAATCTCGGGGTTAGATAAGGTAGCAAGCACGAGATAAGGTGTAGAACTAATCGGGGTAGGTAAAACCCAACAACATATTTTAGAAAAACTCAACTGAAACTCTTATATTGATTAAGATAATAGTATGGCTTGCAACAAATGCCTAAGGGCCTTTGTAGCTCATACTTGCACACAAAAACAAGGACGAACTTAAGCACATCAAACTACCGCCTAAAGGGCGACTCAAGACATAAAACTGGCTAAGCCTGAAACAACTCGAACAGACTACTCGATTAAATAGCCTCCGCCTTTGACGGTCTTTGCCGCTGCTTCATAGACTCGAAAGTGAGCTGGCATCCTCGCAAACTGATCCTGATGTCCCGGGGATAGTGCAATAGGAGCAGGTGTCCCTGGTGCAGGTGCTGCTGGTGCTTCTGGCTCTGCTGCCTCTGCTGGCTCTTCTGGTTCAGCCGGTCCATCAGCTTCCTCTGGGTCTTCCTCTTCAGTGTCTTCTTCGTGATCGTGTCGTCCATAAAGAGTTTCTTCTAATATGGCGATCCTTTCTTCAGCTCTCTGAAGAGTCTCATAGGTACACTCCAGCTCTGTGGCGGCTAACTCCAACGATTCTTCCTGAGCAGCGGCGAACTGGGCAAGATGCACAACGGTGGCGTTGTCTTCTCCCTTCGTAGACGGAAAATGTGCGGCAAGATCCACGTCGAAAGTGCGGGGATGATAACGGAAAACTGTGTCACGAAGCTCTCGAGAGTAGATGTTGCAGATCCTCAGGATGGCAAGGCGCGAAGACTCCTGGATTGCTTCAATCCAAATACTCCTTCGAGCTGAGATGTTCAGTGGTTTGCTCGCCTTGGTGTTCTTCTGGCGTGAAGCGGTCAAATGGCGATCACTCCACGATCTCTACCGCTCACAATCCAAGCACCGCCACGGTACAATGGACGATCGAACCCTCCAAGTACTTGTAGCAACTTCCAAAGCTCGGCGGAAAGTCCTCCCTTGCGCCTCCATAACTCAAGACGAGGCATCTGTCAAGATGGACAAGGATATGAAAACAACTTTAAAACATGGGGAGAGAAAGAATTTCAGCAATAGTTGAGTCAAGAGAGACATGAGATGAGTTAAGGAGTTCAATTAATCTTGTAAGTTAATTTTGCTTTAGAAAATAGTTTTGGACTCACTAAGAACGGCCAATCTAACTAGGGTCAAGACCTACGATCAAGATGGCTCGATACCACCTCTGTCGGGACCCAAATATGCAAATCTGGACCCTCTGTGTATTCTCGTGCACTAGTCCAGATCACGCTAGTGCACACAGTGTCAACATTGATGAAATATCACATCCATACAACGAATATAAGAATAAACGAGTACCTTTAAATAACAAATAACTGTTGGGACCTTACGGTCGAGTTTTACATTTATTAAGCCATGCAAGGTCGATAATAAGGAAATAAGCTGCAATGAAACGAAATAAACTCGGTGGCTCCCATCAATTTACCACAGCAACCGATCGATCAAGACCCTAACGCTCAACCTTCGAGAATTCCTCTTCAAAAGCAAAGTGACGACTCCTCCACTTCTATTGATTTGTTTAGCAAGAGTGAGTACACACCGTACTCGCAAGTCATACCACAGAATGCATTTATACATGATGGCTTATTCCAAAGGAATGGCTTCTGTGGTTATTTTGCAGAAATGCAACATTTGCAATTGAATACAAATAATAGATTGAAAGTATAATTCAAAACAAATAGACAATAATAAGTTAACAATTGATTTCACAAAGGACACACAGTCTAATCAAGTTCTTTCACACAGCTGAACAAGTTATCTCACACAGCTGACCCTTCCCAATTGTTTTATGAAAATCTACCCCTCGTGTGAAATTCCCGAGCATGTCCATATCCGAGGACGCGGCTATTCGAATAGATTGATTTAAACACTCTGCAGAGTTCGTACACTTTACCCACACGATACAATCAGTGTAGCGATCACTGACCATAACAAAACCTTTCAGAGACTTCATCTCAAACAATGACACTCCTGGTGTGCTTTACTGCCGTCCAATTTGTACACACAGCCCTTGGAACGACACACACCATTGGGCAGGATGCACGTGACGAATCCGCGATGTGACATATCACACCTCCACCCATCACACAGCTTAAATACAACCTGAGTTGTCAATGTCAAGACTCCATAACTTACTAAGTCAGGCCCAGCCCATACTAGGCATGTGGTTGTACAGTAAGGCCCAGTTCAATGGCGCACAAAGTTAAATCCTTAATTGACTAAGGCAAGACTTCCAGTTTTACCCAAATCACAAAGTTTAATAAGCACACAGCTCCACCATTCACACAGAATCCACCACTTGCCTCAGTCCAAATCTTTTCCCACCCTGTTGATTAAGTGCAACACATGCCATCAACGAGTAATAGCACACAAAGACACACAGTTTCATCACAGCTTCATAATCACTTAGTCAAGTTTATAATTGCAACTCTCACATGAAATGATGACTCGTGGCATGGCTAAGCAGTCTAATCGTATCTAACCAACCCACGTTGGTGCTACGATAATACCAACTAATAATTAACCAACCTAGGGTGACAAAAGATCATGGCATACAATAGACAAGGTGGCATAACAATTTGGATTAATAACTACACCCAAAAGCATTTAAATAAGTACTTGAAATAGAATGCAATACATTGAAAACAAAGTATTTTGAAAACTGGGTTCAATATGATCAAAGGTATAACTTGCCTTGGAATAGATCTAGATATTGGTCTTGGTCTTGAGGTGCTCCTTCTTCTGCAAAATTCCCCGAAGTATCGACGTCTACTCGCAAACGAGACAAAAGAAACAAAATAAATAAATAACAGAGGCAAAACAACCTCCAAAAATCAAATAAAATTCACCATTAAATAGATTTTAATTTTATATGAATTTACAAATTTGAATGGGTTCAATTGGACTTCGGATGCAAAAGATATGGGCTTTGGAAGATTTGAAAATCAATTAAACCCTAATTTGAATTTTCTCGAATTTCCCGAATTATTTTTATAAAGGAAATTCGGATTAATGACGTCGGCTGATGTCAGCAATGAATTTCCACCGGAAAAAGAAATAATTAAAAACCGTACTGACAGGTGGGACCCACTGTCAGTCTCTGGTCTCACGGTGGACCAAATCCACCAAGCCTCTGGATCCGGGTCGGGGCTGAGGTGGCGCACCCACGCGCGGGTGGCACTGACGCGGCGCCAACAAGGCTGACACGCACGCACAGGGGCTGAGGTGGACGCTGACGCGGGCTGCCACATCAGATCGACGGCGGCGATGGCTCGGGAACCAATGGCAACGGCGAACGGCGGCGACTCGCCGTCGGTGAGTGGTACCAACGTGTAGAGGAGGTTAATGCGCACACATGGGCACTGGTTTGAGCACCTGGGGTTGACGGAGATGGCCGGCGGCGAGGAAGAAGCGGCGGTGAAGACTCGGGTTTTGTCGGACGGACGCTCCGGCGATGCTCCGGCGACGAGGAGGTGCGCACGAGGTAGCCTGAGACTTGCTGATCACAACGGTGCAGTCGGTGGAGCAAGGGCGACGATGAACGGCGCAATCCACCGGAGAAGAAGTTCGCCGAAACCCTAAAGCTTGCAATGCGGCGCGCTAGAGCGATCGGGCGGCGAGTGGCGGTTTAGGGTTGCGGAGGCGGCGAGCTAAGGAGTACTTATAGGCTCGAGACGGCGAGAATTGAAACCCCAATTGGTCCGAAACAACCGGGTTTTGAATTCCAAGATTTTGGAGATTGAAACCGATTCGGGTTTGATTTGGTTTGAAACGGATAAGGAATAACAGGAGACACGTTTTGGTGGGGTCGGCTCAAGAAATCGCGAGAGAATCGGCGTTGTCGTGCGGAGTGAAGCTCTCGGTAATGGCGGCAAAGACGCACGCCGCGAGGAGGAAGAAGATCCGCGGAGGCGACGACTTCGATCGCGGGCCTTGTCGGCCGAGGCGAGGAAGCGCAATGCGGGCGAAGCGGCAACCGCGTGCGATGGCGATCCAACGGTTGAAAGCGAACGCTTGGCGGGCTGGGCGCTTGATGGAATAGTGTTGGGCTTCGCCCAAAGATCGTTCAAGGATTTAAAATAGGTTTTTCTTTTAAATAAATCCAGAAAATGCAAATAGCATTTAGAAAATAGCAAATGACTTTGGAAAAATTCCAGAAAATTCTATAAAATATATCTAAGCATATAGAATCTAAATAAAATAGTTTTGACAATTGTTGATGTTGGGATTAAGCACATTAAATTAATTTGTCCTTAAATCCATATTAAGCTTTTTAAATTAATATTCCAATAAATCCAAATGGTGAATTTTCTCACTACTACTATTTAAAAGATTTTTAAAGCTCTGAAATTTGGGATGTTACAGCGGAGCTGTTGGTACGTCGATCGAGATTCGTCCTGTATTTGGCGGAGGAGGAGCATGAACCATTGCGTCGCCTCATCTCCGGGAAGGTCCAAATCTAACGGCGCCACCTAATCGTCAGGACGGCACTAGCGTGGCCCCACCGGTGTTCCTTGACTTACCAGAGCTCAGGAAGAAGCCTAGCTGCACTACTAGATGTGTCGCTGGTGGGGCACGTCGCCACCTGCTCCACACTAGCACCACTTTTGCTTGCCTTGTGCTCCTCCGTCATACGATATGCACCAGCGTGCTTTGTGCACCAGCTGTTGGAAATATGCCCTAGAGGCAAGAATAAAGATGATTGTATTTCCTTATGTTCATGATATTGGATAATATGTTATCTTATTCCATGAATGAATCATCAGTTATAGATCAATGAGTATGTGACTTGTTGGTGAAACTCATTAACTTATATGATATCATTCTAAATGTATCCCTGGTCGAATGTCACTGGTCGGAACAACCGTGACTCTACGATCAAAGACATGTATTGATTGATGGCCATGTTTCACCTGGTCATAGATATAGAGATATCGAATCGAGAATGTGAGCACATGTTAGGGAACATGGAGCTGGATAGACCCATCATTGAGACACTATTGAGATTGTTATGAATCTATGTGTCATTAGTTGGTCTCAAGTAATGATGATGTATAATCCTTAGACTCGAGAACAAAGATGGTTTCCTACATGTGTAATAGCACTCTTAGGGGTTACCAAACGCTACTCAAATGAATCGGGTAGTTATAAAGGTAGCTTTGGGTATGCTATGAAACATGCGGAGGGATGTGGTGGTCGATATGGGATTTGCCCTCCTTGCATAATAGGAAAGATGTCTGGGCCCCTCGTGGTGATCGGATAAAGAAAGTGCATGACCATGCCACTAGTGGTCGGAAGTGTCGACCACATGAAGTTATCCGACACCGATCGAGAAAGTATTGAACGATCCATGGATGACACCATATCTCACCGGAGTTCAACTAGACATCGTGAGGCAAAGGGAGAATGCATGAGTAGGTCACTTAGTTCGATCAGTCACGGATCGGTCGTATGGAGATGCGATCTGGTCGTAGATTGGTCGAACGTAATCACTGCATCTGGTCGATAGAGATATCGAATCGATCGTAAGTGACGAGGACCTGATCATAGATCATATTTAGTTAAGGTTCGTCCGATATATTCTTTGTGTACTTGGGAATCGTTACGTCTTGCTAGGTGCGTGACGACTAGTGGTCGGAAAAGAGTTTAGAGTCACAACCAATCGCACAAGAACTCGTAAGGTCGCATACTTTAAGGGGAGGATTTGATTTGGATGGTGATCCGAATTCGTATAGGATATAAGTTCCTAATGGGCCTCGAGTAAGAGACCCATCATGGATGCCTATATAAAGAGAGGCGGTGGCATAGGGTGAAGCACGTTTTTGAAGAATTCCCAAAACCCTAATAGCCACGCCATCCTCAACCACGTTGCCGGTGATAGCACACCAGCGCGCGGTGTTCCTACCCTGTATGTGTGGATATCTCGGAGGTGCTGTTGCGAAGCATCAGCACTAGGACGATCCGCAACTCGTGACGATCACCGGAGCAGGAGGAGAATTTGCGAGGCGAGTTCGACTACTCAGAGGAGCAGACGCGAAGCGAGTACGACTACTCGGAGGAGCGATCGCGGCGAGCACGACTACGATCAGATCTATTCGCTACATCGACTCTACTTTCGCTTCGAGTCGGCGCGTCTAGCGGTAATCTCGTGATCTATTACTTACGGAGGTTCCTTGGTAGCACAATAATTTTTTGTTTGTGCTATCGTAGCGCTTACCTGTAACCTTTCACCAGCGTGCCGGATCTGGTACAGCGAGAGAGATGCGAGTGGTGCGTTTGAATTGGTGGCGAGAGAGAGACTCGAGAGGGTAAGTGAGGTGGCGGGGTCATCTGTACTGTGTATATGACAAGGTGTCCTTTCTCTCTCTCCCGTTGCATCATAATTTTGAAAATAAAAAGGAAAACCATAAAATAAATAGAAATGATTTCCGTACGAATCTCAAAATATCATGGAGGGTGGGGATAGTGGGTACAAGTGAACCAAAGTTCATCTTCTTATTCGGGACAGTTCAGATATTATACACATGGGGTCGAATTTGTTCCAACTCGTAACTACGGTTACTACTACTACTTGTAAATAAAGGGCATCAATTTTTCACAGACCACAAAGATCAATAGGGAAGAGGGGACAACTGTATAATTTAGGGAGGGTTTGGTTCGATGCCTGATGTTGTCACTTTTAATTTTACGTAACATTCCAAATTTAAGGCTTGTATTTCAAATATATAAAAATGTGATCGTTTTAAAACTTTTGCTGCATTCTGTTGTCATTTAGTTATTTGGATTTACATCCAAGGTTTTATTGGATTTTCAAAACCTGAACATCAATTTATGGAAAGCATAAGCCTATTGGATAATTTAAAACAAATTTAAATAAAAGATAACAATTAAAATACAAGCTCAACATAATTATGCCAATTATAGAATGTGGGAAACAACTAAAGCATATTTAGGAAATTTGCCTCAAAACAAATATTAGAGATAGAACAAACTGAAACTTAAAATATTTTTAGAGATAAATATATAATAGAAGAAACCTTATAAAAATTACTCAAAAGCCCGCACAGTGCTTGTAACCTACCATAAATTTTCATTAACTTTGGAATTAATTTACTATGTTAAATAAATCCCTTAAGACTCAACCAATTTTAATTAAATAAAAATCAGAATAATCAAAACCCTAATCTCCTCCTCCCGCTGACGAGTGGACCACACCAATCAGGCCGCTATTCCATCGACCGGGCCGCGTTGCAGCCCAACCAACTCGGCGCCGCACCCCTTATCTCTTCCACTGGAAAGCGGGCCCTGCTTGCCTGGCACTCTTCCCCACACGGCACCCGCCCGAATGCTAGCACGCCATGGCCGCTTCGGCTCGCCACGCCAGCAACTCTGAGCTCCACACCGGTTTAGCCAAGTGCCCACTGGTTTGCCCTCGCCTACTGTCGGATCTCCCGAGTGTAGTAAACACCGATGAATTCCCTGTCGCTCGGCCCTTACTTCGCCCCATGCCGAGTGCACCATCGCCCATGCAGGCCTCCTCGCGAGTTCATCACCCCAACGCCTATAAAAGGGCATCCAAAGCACCCTAAGTGTCTCCTTTACCTCTCCGACCTCTCCACTATCTCTTTCCCTCCCCAATTGAGCTCGAACTCGAGGGAGAACTCGAATTCCCGTTTTCAGTCAGAACTCTGTGTTACCGTTTTGGTCCTCCAGTGAACCTCCCTCTCCCTTACCCACATCAGCACGTGTTCTAGCCTCAATGAGTTTACCCCCAAGCTAATCGGGCTTTTCTTGCGTCGGAGAATGCCATCGCATTATTCTTCTTCATGGCTGGCCGAAAAGGTCAACTCCACCGCCACCTTGTCTCCGGTAAGCCATTGTCCAATCCTTTGCATTAGAAACATCTCCTTGGCTCACTGATGCCTCCCCAACCATTCTTCTTCCTTGTCCTTGCACAGGCCATCCTCTCCCCGTGAAGGTTGTCCTCGCCGCTGTTGGCCCACGCCGCTAGCCCATTCTCAGCTGTCTCCAACCATCTTCTTTGCGCCTATGAGTTGCTAGTACTACGTAGGAACAAATGTGCACGCTAAATAGCTTATAGGATCATTGGGTTGCGATATGGCATGTTGTCCCGAATGCCACCTCCGCCTAACCTCGCCGCGCTACCGCTACCGGCCACTCCGGCCATCACTATCGGCACCGTGGGCTGCGCGAGGGCTCAAGGGTCCCATTTTGACCTCCCACCCGCGCCGCCATGCTCTTTATCACTAGCGTTTAGCCGGAGAAGCCAGTGGCCAGGAGATCCTCTGCGTGGTCAGAATCAGACATGTACTATAGCTAGAAGCTTAATGGCTAAATCAATGTCTTAGCATGGATTACTGTGTAGATACGGTATTGATTACTGTCGGGTTACACTGACTTGCGAACCCGCGCAAATAAATGAAGTTCATTTAAACCAGATGAGTCATTGACGTGTGCGCCCATGTCATTAACTGCATAGTGATCCCACCACATAGACCGTAGTCCACCAGTGGTGGACCAAAGGTCCATGCACTGTTTGGTGAACCAAGTCACCGACAGGCGGGTCCCACCGGTAAGAAAATGAATTCCTTTAAGAAAATAAAATAAAATAAATTCGTATGGACCCACCTATCATACTCTACTGATTTTTGGTTGGAAAATAAATCAAAAATAAAATAAAAAGGACTGCAGGTCCCACCTGTCAGAGAGACTCTCTCTCCTTTTTCTTTTTCCAAGGATTTTCAAACCGATTCAACTTCAAACCTTAATAACTTTTGCTACAAAACTCCAAATGACTTGATTTTTTTGTTTCTAAATTCGTCTAAAATCATAATCTACCTGAATATGTAAAAAAATTTGTATTTGGTTACTGTTTGAATTTATTTGCATTATTTAATTGGTTTTCTGCTCTTTTGCAATAGACGTTGATTGTCCGAGCGAAATCTTTAACAACCAACCAATCTCATATTCAAGATAACCTAAGCAAGGCAAGCACCCCCCTTTGATCATATTGATCCCAGTATTTTACTTAATGCACTTTGATTTGCAAATCCTATTATTGCATGCGTGTATGTTTGATATCAAATCGCTATGTTTGGGAAGTCAATAGTGTTTAATCCTATTCAATGCATGAATTCCCTTGATATGTTGTTGTCCTTGCTATTGTATACATTATGTTATGGGTTATACAATATATAATGTCATCTGTGAGTTTTGAGTGTGATTTATCGCACAACTGCTAATTATAAAAGGACAATATGATAAATATGAATTTGGGAGATTTATGAAAAATGTCTAGATGGATGTGCCTCTATTATTTTGCATAAAAATGAAAAAAAAATGCAAAATCTACTTTTGGACGCGGACGAGTTATATTATATTCTAAAAGGGGTGGGAAAGGAGTCTCACTTGTAAATAGGGAGAGATTCTCGCTCGGGTCAATTAGGGACCAAACGCCGGTATATCCGGCCTAAGCGTAAGCGTACAACCACATATGCTAGTATGGGATGACCTTAACTAATTAAGTTATCGAGAACTAGCCTTGAATGCGGGGTAGGCAGGAGACGTGAGAGCATATATTTGATGCCGACATAACGACGAATGCCTCACCAAGACAGGTGTACCGAGTAGGGTACACTCGGGTTCAGTGAGGATAAGCATTCGACGGGCTAAGTGCAAGGTTAGGGCTAGATAACTGAAGGCTTCAATGCGCGCTCTAGATTACTTACCTAATGTAGTGAGCGGTGGCATCGATGGATGCCAAACAAACTAGAGAATTCATATTATGTGGGTAAAGTTGTACACCTCTGCAGAGTGTAAATCTATTATAATAGTCGTGCTCACGGTAATGAACATCAACACATGACTAACTCAAGCTACTAGTCAAGACCCCTCTTAATAGTACGATAACCTATACTAGCAATCTGGTCTGCAACTAAACACCAAGACCGGTAAAAGACTAGGAACACATCCTTAACCCTAGTTAGTCATACATTTGCCTTGAGCATCTTCTTGAAACTTGATGATGCACATCTTCACTTCAAGGCTGGATTCTTGACTTGATAATCATCAACATGTGATGATCTTCTTTACTTCAAGTTCTTGACTTGAATATACATCAACCCATGATACACTCTTTCACTTGACCTCTATCAACACATGATGGGTCTTCTCTTGACTTGAGGATCAACTCATGACGTCATCCAAAGTCTCTATCATTATGGAACATAACTTATTCACCCAACTCATGAAAAATATTAGTTCCACAATATGATTATCATTAATTACCATAACATACCATTAACTCATAATTGTGGGACACGATACTTTAATCTTTCCCTCTTTGGTAATTGATGATAATTACTTCAATTGCAAATAATTGAATTGTAGATAAATATGAGTATAAATGAACTACACAAGTTTTATATACTCAAAGGATATGTTTCAAAGTAGTGATCCCCAATATATGTGGATAAATAAATATGGATCAATACTAAAAAAACCACAAAACACAAAGTGAACTCCCTCTAAATGTGTGCATACACAAATGTGTAATAAAAACATACGCACATGTTGAAGTTAGATTTTTAGTGGAGTTCAACCTATATTTTGGATCCGAGGGATGCACCAAGATATAAGAATATGATGTCGAATGCATACCTCTATAATTTTTACCTTTTTATCCAAATAAGACTACACAATAGATATATCAATAAAAGTGTTAGTCTCACATATAGATTTATCATTAATTACCAAAATACTCCATTAACTCATAATAAGGAAGGACACGATCACATGGCGCTGGCACACTGACGAGGAAGACCTGTTGGTCAGGGAAAGGAAAGAGGGATGGCTAGCTAGTATACGACGCTGGAAAAATAAAGAGTGGGCTGGGCCAGTGTGGAAAAAGGAAAAAGGTCAGGAAAGGGAAAAGAAATAAATTTGGTGGTGGAAAATAAATTGAGCCAAAAGATATTGAGCCCGAAAAAAAATTGGAATTAAAAAGGATTTCTAATTTTTAGAAATTAGATTGAATAAAATCGAGCTAAAAGGAATAGCAAATAAACTCAAAAAAATCCTAGAAAATTCCAAAAAATGAAAATACCATAGAACTCATGGAACCCAAATAAAATATATTTTAATTTAATTGAATTTTAAATTAATCATGTTAAATTTTTTTGATTTCCAAATAGTCGTAAGCTTGAATTTAAATAGGAAAATTCAAATTGTTATTTTTATTTTTAAAGGCTTCAAATGAACTGCAAATTTGGGATGTTACATTTTATTATAGCACCAAGGTGGGTTGGTTAGACACGACGAGCTTACTTAGCCTTGCAACGGGTTATTGATTCTATTTTGAGTTGCAAATCTAAACTTGACTAAGTGATTATGGAACAACTTTGTGAAAAGATTGTGTGTTGTATGTTGTCGCTTATTGATGGTATGTGTTGCTCTTAACCAACAGGGTGGAAAAAGAATTAGACTGAGGCGAGTGAAAAGACTTTGTGATATGGTAGAGCTTTGAAATTGGAAAATGTGAATTGTGGTGACTTAGTTAGAAGTTGGCAGTCCCACCTTGGTCAATTAAGGACTTAACTTTGGACGTCATTGAACTGAGCCTTATTGTACAACAACATGCTTGGTATGGGACATGCCTAACTTAGTAAGTCAGGTAGTAGGCTAAGTGCTCTGTGATGGGTGGAGGTGTGGACTACTATGTAGGGTCACATTTATGAGCGGTTCGCTATCTCCTGGTCCAATGGTGTGCGTTGTCCCAAAGTACTCTGTAAGGGTTGGTGCCAATGGTATGCACATCGGGAGTGTCAATTGTCTAGATAAAGTTTTAGAAAGGTTTTATTATAATTGGTGCTAGCTACACTAGTTATATCTTGTGGGTAAAGTGTACAAACCTCTCCAGAGTGTTAATCAATCTATTTGAATTGCCGCGTCCGCGGTCATAGATATGCTTGGGGATTTCACATGAGGGGTAGATTTTCATAAGAAAACACAAGTGGGAAAGGGACAACCGTGTGATTTAACTCATGTGGCTATGTGAAAGAAATTATTTAGGCTTTGTGGTCTTTGTGAAAATACTAATATTATTTATTTATTTTAAATAACACTTTTATTCTATTATTTGTATTCAAATACAAATGTTGGTTTTTTTTTGCATAATAGCCATATAAGTCATTTCCTTCAAATAAGCCATCATCTATAATTGCATTCTGTGGTATGACTTACTGAGTACTCGGAGTACTCATTCTTGTTGCAATCATTCAACTGAAGTGGATGAATGTTCGCCTACTTTTGAGGAAGAATTTCACGAGGAGGGTGATTACTAGGTCTTGATCCCAATCGGTTGTCTGTTGCAAGTCGATGGGTTCCTGTCGGTGTATTAGAACCGATCTTACGTAAAGATTATTTGATTCGGGGGGTCTCCTAGAGGTGAAATAACGCAGAGTGGTTGACACGGGATGTTTAGACAGGTTCAGGCCTTCTCCGGAGAGAATAATAACCCTAATCCTATGTGTGTGGTATTCTTGATGATCAAGTAAGAAGCTAAAACTATTACAGAGAATAGTACTTGTATTTCTCCTTGACTCGCTCTATTTTTCTGTCTCTCCTCCTCCCCCTCGTCTCCCTGATTGATGCCCTTATATAGTCGTGAAGGAGTAGCCGCTTTGTCTCGCGGAAGAGGCGCCTTAATTGAGCCGAGAATGGGCGATGATGGCGATAATTACCGGCGCATTGGCTTCTCCACGCCGTCTGGCAGTTATCATTCAGAGGTAATGGGGGTATTAAGCACTATTACTACGCGGAATAATAGTGCGTGAAGACCGTTCAGATTCCTTAATCAATTGGACCCACTTGCCTGTAGGTTTGATTATGAGGTGGTCGTGGTTTACCTGGTCGTAGGAGGACTTACGACCAGGTAGTAGTCGTAGAAGGTCTTTCGACTATGTAGTGGTCGTAGAAGGACTTACGACCATGTAATGGTCGAGAAAGACTTACGACCGTGTAGTAGTCGAGAAAGACTTACGACCATGACATGGTCGTAGTAAGACTTACGACTATGGGGGTGATTGTAGAAGATCTTACAATCACCTGGTAGGCCTCTCCCTTATAAAAATAAGGGGTACTTCTGGAGATTATGTGACATCATATTTACCCATAATAAGAATTATAGATAAAAGATAAAATGAGGATTATTAGATCCTCGTCATCTAGCCCCCCAGCTTCAAGTGAAAGTAACTTACTTGGTGAAGTATTCGTAAATGGACTTACGACTATGAAAATGTCGAGAACCATAGTCGAAGGAAAAACTCTTCGACATTTGAGTGTTACTTTGACCAGAATTTGCTTGGTCGGGAAGGTTGCTTACGACTATCAAAAGTCATAAAACCCCTACAACGTGTAGTGGTCGTAGTAGGCGATCGGAGAAAAACCCTTCCGATTGATACTCCGCCGACCGTAAAGATTTGGTCAAGAAAGTAATTTTGCTTGGAGGTGACAAAACGAACCTAACTTTACTGAACAGACCGTCTAGGGAATTGCAAACGATTTCCACAGATCTGTTGATGAGACGGTTCCCGAAGCGATTGCAATCGTGAAGATTGCTTACGACTATCAAAAAGTCGTAAAAACCCCTACGACCGTCTGGTGGTCGTTAGTAGGGGAATCGGAGAAAAAACCTTTCCGATTGATACTTCCTTCGACCAAAAAGACTTGCTCAAGAAAGTAATTTCGCTTGGGGGTGATAATACACACCTAATTTTTCTCGAACGAACCATCCGGGGAATTGCAACCGGCTCTCACAGACTTGTCCGATGAAGCGGTTCCCGAAGTGGTACAACCAACTCCCCCAGACCTATAGACTAGACGGTTTCCGAAGCGGCGGAGATCGTGCGGTTATAAAAACTTACCAGGAGGTAGACTTGTGTTTTTACCTTTTCCTCAAATCACTCCGCTGTTCTTCGAGCTCTTGCTTTCTCCGTCCTCGACTAGGTTTCATCTTCTCCGCCGCCAACCCAATCAAAAAACTTCTTGCTTCTGAGCGAAATGGCCAAGAGAGTTTCTGAATGGGAAGAATCGGAGATGGATGCGGCTAAGATCAAAATCTTGGTCGATGTTGGGAAGATTCCAGAGAAAGCTCTGGTAAAGTGGATTCCGGCTATCGGGCAGCACTGGCCATCGGGGGAAAATGGGCAAATCCCCGTCTTTCAAGCGTATTGTGAGTGCGGCCTTCGATTGCCTGCTCACCCCTTTCTTACAGTGGTACTCGAACACTTTGGGGTGGAACTGGTGAACTTAGGTCCCAATTCCATTACCATGTTGAGTGTGTTCGTGTATCTGTGTGAGGCGTACCTGGGGATTCCGGCGGATCTCGAGCTGTTCCAATATTATTATGGGATGGCTCGACAAACCGGAATCGCCGGAAGCTGCGGTCTGAAGCTCCACGACTCGAAGTCGAAGGAGTATATTCAGAGTTTCACCCGGTCTTCGTGGCGGGCCGAGGAAGAGGTGGTTTTACCGAAGGTCACCTCAAGAAGACACCTTTCTTTCATGAGGAAGGTGCCAAAAGAAATCTTCATGGGATTCAACTCCTGAAGATATCAGCCGGATTAGCCCTTATATTCAAGCCATTAAGGACTTGAAGGAAGAAGGGCTGACCGGATGGCATGTGGTGAAGGATTTCATCACACGCCGAATTAGTCCCTTGAAGAAGCGAGCATCTCCTATGTGGAGATACTCGGGAGAGGAGACCCAACCGAGACTACGACGAGGGTAAGTAATGTCGACTTAGCTCTCGGCTTGGTCCTCTTCAACATTGTCTAATATTCTTATCTGCTTTACGGATCTTTCACAAGCCGAGGTTGACTCTAGAGTCAGACTCATCTGTGAGAAGTCTCCGCCACTCCGAGTGGCGGTTCCTCAAATCATTGCGGCTTTGTTCGCAGATGAAAGGATAGAACGCCTAAAGGTAATCAAAAAGTTGATCCTTTCTTTAGGACTTTATAGTCGTAGAAGATACTTACGACTAATGGTGATCGTAGAATATCTTACGATCAAGAAAGAGTCGTAGAAAAAACTTACGACTTGGCACTGGTCGTAGAAAAACTTACGACTGATCAGTGATTCTTCTTTTTTCGCTTTGCTTTACGTAAAGTAGGCATGGAAAATCGCCGACGACGAAGAAGTCGCATCGATGACTATTGGCTTGGGTTGTCGAAGACAAAGGCTCGGCTCCTCCCTCTAAGAGACGTCGACTTGTAAAATCTACCAACAAGGGAGGAGCAAGCTCGAGCTCTGGTCTTTCGACTAGACCCTCTACAAGGCCTGCGGTAGCCGTAGCTATATCTGAAGCTGAGGCCGCAGCTATCGAAAACGAGGAGGTTGAGGCAGCTGAATCTCTTAAGCGCAAACCTCGCAAGGCTAAGGTACCCTTCCATTATGACAAGGAATCTTTCGCAGCTTCGCCACTCCTAGTTTTGTTAGGCAAGCTGAAAAGGAGGCGAAAAGATTTTGTGTCTTTTATGAAGGACGATGCTGCTCCAACACAACCTGCAGCTGAGGGCAGTTCTGCTCTTGGAATGGTCGAGACTGATCTCGGCCATCCAGAGAATCAGAAACCGAGCCTGGTTCTGCTCCAAACTCTGACCAGACGTGGTCGAGTGGCTAATTGTTGAACCTCGACCGCACGTGGTCGTGGAGAAGAAGAGGTCCTCGCTGGGAGGATTGCTCCAAAATTCTGGTTAAGACCAGAGTGAGGTATGTGAAATGTACTAAAGTGTAAGAACAACATTTACCTTTTTCTTTTTCACAACCTGATTTGCTTTTCTTTATTTCAGTCCGACTCCTTCAGCCCCCGGGAATGCTTCCGTTGAGAAGCCCATTGCCACCCCTTCAGTTATTGGAGAGGTATCAATGGAGGTGGTCGAAGCATCACCCTTGGCCCAGGTGGCTGATGAAGTTGAGACTCCCAGAGTGATTCCTACATCTGATGAAGTTGTAGCTACGACCCTTGAAGTAGCGGTCATTCATCTTGAAGTGGCGTTGCGACTCCGAGATCGTAGAAACAACGAGGGCAAATTGTGGAAGCCTCGGTCAAGGTGGTGACCACTTGTGCACCGCTCGGGAAGGAAATCGAGGAGGCGTTCCTTCCCTACCCAAAGAGAAGTTACGAATCGGAAGAAGAATATTTCAACTTCGTGGTGACTTCTTTGGGGCCTCGCTCATAGGGTCTTCGCCTGAACTCGTGATCGAATCCCCCATCCCAAAGATATTCCCAACAGGGGAAATACCTTCGATAATGAGCGCCTCGAGGAGGTGTGGTGGGATAAAGTCGCGAGGATAGATAAGCTGAAGAACCCGGATTTTGTATATTCGATCTTTGCTAGGTCGACTATGAATGTAAGTATTTTTAGAATACTTATATATATATATATATATATATATATGTGGCTTTCCTTCTCTTCTCACTGTTTTCTTTTTGCAGAAAGCTCTGGAGCAAATTGCTGTTGTCGGTGAGTACCATCGACAACTTTTAGAGCTAAGACAGGAGAAAGAAGTATTCTGTGCAGAGGCAGAGAGATGGTAAGTCACTATTATTCATAGTTGTTTTCGACTTAACTACTCGTAAAGTGTTTTACGAGAATAGTCATGGAAAAAACTCATGACAAAGTACTAGTCGTAAAAAGCTTACGACTACTTACGACCAGGTAGTGGTCGTAGAAAGACTTACGACCATGACATAGTCGTAGAAAAACTTACGACTAGGTCGGTGGTTGTAGAAG
This sequence comes from Hsuehochloa calcarea, assembly GCA_036346395.1. NCBI lineage: Eukaryota > Viridiplantae > Streptophyta > Magnoliopsida > Poales > Poaceae > Hsuehochloa > Hsuehochloa calcarea. The sequence goes on along the minus strand of CM070604.1, from coordinate 38,770,528 downwards.
TACTTACAACCAATCGGTGATGTTTATCTCCGTTTCTATTCTTTGTAGGTTAAATAAAGTGACACGAAGACCTTAGCTGACTCACTCGATTACGAAAAAGAGGAGTCGAGAAAGCTAAGGGAGGAAGTAATAGTTCTCTCGGATAGACTTCGAGAGGCTGTCTCTGCATCTAGAAGATTGCGGGAAAAATAAACAGTAAGTGCTGAACTTAAGACTGCTTTTGATCTTTAACCTTTACCCGACTCCCATTTCTTCTCCGGATAAAGAAAATGAGATGCGGAAGCTCCGGACTGAAGTTCAAGAAAAAGCTTTGGTTATTCAGGAGTTTTCTCGCATTACCAAGGACAAGGATCAAGAACTCGAGGGTCTGAGAACTCAAGTAACAGGTAAGTAATTCTTTACCTGTTGTCCTTTTCGAGCATTTTCCCTTTTCTAATGCCAATTTCTTGTTCGTAAATTGTCACGAATTGAGAAGCCTCGAGGTGAAATCCAAGAGAAGACCTTGATCTACAATGAGTCCGTCGCATTGCTAAGATGAATGCAGAGGACATCGAGCATAGGAGAAAAAGCACGCCAAACCATTGCTTCCCATCAAGAAGAGGTTAAGCTGGATTCTCAACTAGTAGGTAAGAAATGCTTTTACCTACAATTATCTTTGTGTTATCTTCCTCTAGAAGTTTATTTTTGTTTGACCGGTTTTATTCTTTTCAGAACAAGTGGTCGAAAACAAGATACTTCGCGAGGTTTCGACTTGTACCCAACAGGAGATGGAGTCGATGAAGACTAGTCTTCAAGGCAACATCACGCTCCTGAACAATGTGCTTAGTGAGCTACATTCTGAGGGAAAAACTCCTCGAGAAGATACTGTAGCTGCTCACATAAGTACCATTGGGGAACAAGTCGGAAACTTGCAAGAAATGGTGACCACTCTGAAGGCTAATCAAGCTGAATCAATAAGGAAGGCAGTCGAAGCCGGAGTAAGTTACGCTTTGGCGAAACTTAAAGCTCAAGACCCCCACCTTAATGTGCAACCAATTGAAGCCGAGTTCGATTGCTCTGAATCAGAGGCAAATCGTCTGATTGAGGAAATGCAATAGGTTGGCAAAAAGGTGGCGGAGGAAATGCAGCTAGGCTCTCCCCCTTCAGAGTAATCTTGTAACTACTTTGTAAGGCAGACAATTTCTGTTGATGAGTAATATACGATCCATCTTGTTTCCTGAAAATCATCTTGTCGAGTAGTTAGTAACTCAAAAGATAATAAACGAATGAAGGACCAAGGATTGAAGTTAAATTAATAACTTTATCCTAGGCCATCTTGTTTCCTGAAAATCATCTTGTCGAGTAGTTAGTAACTCAAAAGATAATAAACGAATGAAAGACTAAGAATTGAAGTTAAATTAATAACTTTATCGTAGTTCCGACTATTTGCTTAGCTTGTTTAGACAATCTAAGTAAATAGTGTTTGAAATGGGGTTTCTGAAAACAGAGAGAGGTTTGTTTAACTTATAGTTTTTGTTATGGTTGTCAAGGACTTGGTCGAAAGAGTAGAAACGACTCGACACTAGGAAGTTCCTTCTAGTGGGCAGGACCACGTGCAGAGAGGAAAGGCTTCGACTAGGTGATGTTACCATCTCCGACTAGTTTAATCAAACCAAGAACAAAGAACTTGAGTTAAGCAAACGTCTAGAGGACTTTAATAATTCGTTCGCCCTTTTCTGATGGACTCGATAAGTCTTTTCCAGTAGCAAAAGTATGAGACTGAGCAGCGCTAGGAAGTTCCTTCTAGTGGGCAGGACCACATGCAGAGAGGAAAGACTTCGACTAGGTGTGTCTCTTCCTTCACTACCAAAACGAAACGAGTACATCAAAGGTGGTCGAATAAATATATCAAGTGCACTCTACTTAGAATATTTTTGGAAATTATCAAAAAATAAACTAAGATTGAGAGAGTTGGCTTTGAGAACATTTCGACTGGATAGAACCCGAGCTCTTTGTATTGGCAGCAAAAATGAGTAACGAGTCGATGCTAGGAAATTCCTTCTAGTTGGCAGAACCACATGCAGAGAGGAGAAGTTTCGACTAGATGACGTTACTAAGCGCCGACCAAAGTGTAAAGAAAACTGGGTGTTTTTGTATCATAGTCGAAAGATTAAAAAAGCACTACTCAAAAATAAGGCAAGAGAGGTAGAAAGAACTTGGACTTTTATTGCCTGAGAAATTGGTCACACATAGAATTTGCGTAACTGGTCGATCTTCCAAGAGTTTGAGAGAACCTGTCCGTCTTCCATCACTAGTCGTACCGACCCTGGCCGAGTTACTTCGATCACTGTGTAAGGACCTTCCCATTTGGGGGAAAGTTTATTCCGATTAGACTTGGATTGGCAGAGCCTCAATACCTGTAGCGTCCCGTTTTTCGGAGTTTTTTGAAAATTTTAAAAGAGAACCATTTGTTTCTATTTGCCAAAAGCTTAATTTGAAATTTTAGAAAATTCATTTGCAGTTTAAAATGAATTAACGAAACTTCAATTAAATTAAAGTTGGTTTAATTGAGTTTTCTGGAATTTAAAATCAAAATTATTATTTTGAGAATTTCCTTGGATTTATTGGATTTTAGAAATTCATTTTCCTTTTTCCCGAAATTAAAAATTAATTTATTTGCAAAAGAAAAAGAAAATTTAAAGTTAAAAATATTTTTATTAAGTCCAGAATAATTCAAGTAATTTCTGTGAATTTTTCTAGAATTTTTGGAGTCTGTTTGCTATTTTCTAAAATTGCTTTTTGATTTGTTTGAATTTCTAAAATCAAAAACGTATTTTAATTCCTTTTTCTGTCGTGGGCGAAACCTAGCCGCCCACCATCGCTCCCGCCCGCCCATTCCCGCGCCCACCTCCCGCTCCGCGCTCCCTTCACCTCAGTTGGATCTTCATCGACGTCTCGCCGCCGCGTCGCCTTGCTTTCGACCGTTGGATCGAGATCCGCCGCGCTTCCGTTCGCCGCGGCCGTTCGCTCTCGCGCCGCCCCTTTTCATCGCGACCGTCCGATCGCCATCGCACGGCTCGCATCGCCCGCGCCCCTTCCGCTTCCCACCGTCCGATCGAAATCGGACGGCGCCCGCTTCGTCTCCTCTCGCCGCGCTCTTCTTCTTCCCCACCGTCCGACGAAATCGGACGGCTCTCCTTCGCGCCGCTTTCGCTCCCCACCGTCCGACGAATCGGACGGCTCCCGCTGCTGCTCTCCGACGCGCCGCTCTCTCTCTCTCTCCCGCCGTCGCCGCTGCCCCATCCCGCCTGCCGCGTCCGCGCTGCGTGCCGCCCCGCCTCGCCTCGCGCGCCGCCGCTCGCTGCTTCCCGCCGCGAGCTCTATAAAGCCGTGCCCGTTCGCCTCCTCTCTCTCTCTCTCCTCCTCTCTCGCTCCTCGCCGCCCTCCTCCCTTCTTCCCGGCTCCGGCCGCCACGCGTCGCCGTTCTCCGCGCCACCGCCTTCTCCGCCGCCGCCGCCGTTTTCCCCTCCGCCGCCGCCACCGCGCTCCCTCTCTCTCTCTCTCTCTCTCTCTCTCTGACCCGCGGGCCCGAGCCCACGTGGTCACCCATGTGGCGCCACGTCGGCGCCGCGTCAACGGTTTCGCCCACGTGGCTGCTGCGTTAGCGGTTGCGCCAATACGACGTCAAAACCGGATTTTTCGGTTTGAAAATAATTCAAAATCCGAAAAACCCTAAATCTATCATTTTATGTGATTTGAAACTTCTTTTGGCTATAACTTTCACATCCGAACTCCGATTTGGGTGATCCAAATTTCTAAATTCATATAAATTCATCCTCTTTCATTTGGTACTGGTTTTGTAATTTTTGGAGTTCATTTGGTGCTGTTTTATTTATTTGTTGCTATTCTCGCACGTAGATTCCGGCGTTTTAAGATTTCTTCGACCGACGATCAAGACTCGCTCTCGCCAACGAAGGCAAGTCCTAGGCCTTTGACCATGTTGAACCCATTTTACAAATGTATATTTTATTAAATTATCATGCATGGCTAGTTTTTTTAAAAATGGTTTTGGGAGTAGATAATTACCAAATTGCCATTATGCCTCCTTGATAAATTGAAAATGAAATGTCTCCTTGAATGGCATATATCCTTGGACACCTTAGGATGGTTAATACTAGTTGGACATAATTGTATACCAACTTGGGAGCGTATTATTGCTTAGACATGCTCTAGTTACCCGCAGTACTTTCGATCACATGTTCAATGATTATTGAAATTTGACTAATGGAACTATGGAACAGTGGTGTGAGGCCACTTTTATTAAAAGATGTTGTGCCATGGCGTGGTTTGCCATTTGGTGGGTATGAACAAAAATGATTTATGCTCGGGCTTGAGGTAGGAAGCTAGAGTGGGTGCGTAATGCACATTGGGTTGTGGTAGACTTGTCTGAGCAGCCAACTAAGGACTTAACTTTGCAAGTCATTGATCTGGGTCACCTCGTGCAACCACAAGTCCGGTATGGGACGGACCTGGCCAATTAATTAGGAAAGTTTTGAGTCGGTTCTGTTGTGGTACATTTATTGGCGCAAGAGAGGGTCGTGATGGCGAAACCTTAGCGCGTAACCGAGGCAAAATGGAACTTTGTAAAGGCCTTGTGGTAATCACTTAGTCGCACACCCTAAGTGTGTCGACGGACATTACAAGTGATTTATCTCTTGTGGGTAAAGCTGTACAACCTCTGCAGAGTGTCAAAATCTATTCGAATAGCCGTGTCCCCGGTTACGGACATGCCTGGTGATTTCGCGCAAGGGGTAGTATTTTCAAAAATGTGGTTTGGTTCGATAGAAACGTTTGGTTGAATGGTTGGGAAGTGAACGGGATGTTCACTGTTTGATTCAAAAGAACTTGGTTATCTATGTATTATTCTTTTAAAATCCTGCTTTGCAATCTAATTAATGTATTTACTGTTAAACTTGCTTTCTGCAAATTAACCATAAAGCCATCCTTGTTTAAGCCTGGCATGAATACTATGTGCATACATTTCTCTACGACTTGCTGAGTACTTTATGTACTCACGGCTTTATGCCCTTTGTTGATCAGTCCCAGCAGAAGAACCAGGAAATGTTGAGTACTATGAAGAAGGCTACTTTGAAGACTTTGCGAACTAGGTCACGTCCTCCACTCGATTGCCTGTGGGCATGTCGATTGGGCTCCACGTATTTTGAGATTTCCACGCGGATACTCTGTTGTTGCTAAGCCGGTGAGGCGACTTTTGTAAGAACCTTGACCATAAGGTCTTTCTTTGTTTTAATTAATATTACTTTGTCCGCTTCATTAGTTCGTTGTTGAATGGTTATGATTACATCATTGTTGTAAGCTGCAAGCTAGCTACCGATCATGGGACTAGCTTGGTATGCATGAGAGGGTCTCGTGGTTATGTGTGACACCCGGGTCCCGACAAGAGATGGTATCGAGCCATATCGATCGTAGGACGAGCCTTTAGTTAGATTGGTCGTCTTAGTCAAAAATTCAAAATATATTTTCTAAATCAAACCAAGCAATTAACTTGACTAGAAATTCTTCTCTCATCTTATTCTGTTCTTTCTCGCCTTGTTCTATTCTTTTCTTCTCATCTTACCCTCTTTATATCATTCTTGAGTTCTTTCATCTTATCTTTTCTGGAACTTGGTTTTCAAATTTAAATTTGACTCCTCATCTCTGGATTATCCCTAGGATCGAGCCCTTCAAGATCAAGCAATGGAAGTCTTGGAAGCTCAAGTTCCGCCGTGTGTTCCCAGTTGACCCTCCGTAAAGATTAGATTGGTAGTTGCCCTCCCTAGTTTTAGATTCGTTTAGTCTGCGTAATAGTGCTTTTGTGCTTAAGTGTCTCTTTCTTGTTTGCTTCTTGATAGCTTTCCGGCTATCCGTTCGTTGGGTGAAACCAACTTGGTCCGCCTTAGGTTGATCCATCTATCTCCCTTGTTTCTCGCTCATCCCCGTGCTTTTCCCTCTCACCTATTGTGCTTTCTCCCTCTCATCTTTGAAACCTGTGAAGAATTTTTGCAAAGTGGATCAAACCCGTAAGTCCCTTGGAAGCTACTCTTCTTTGGAGATAACCAAGGTGTTTTGATGCCAACTTAGGTAGCTTTGGAGAATCTTTGATAAGACTGATTTTGAGTTTAACCGAGTATATGCAAGAAGTTATTGTGGATACCAGAGTATGATAATGGGTATGCCTTGATTATAAATGGTTTAAAGAGTAGCATATTGGTGGATTATATAAATCGTGGAGTAAAGTGATCAGAAAGGAAAATCTTGATTAATCTTGAAGGATAAAAGAATCGAAGTGTTGATTTGATTATTAGGAGAAGTTGTATTTAAATTGAATCTTGAGTGGTTATAATGTCGGTTGGATATTTGAATTGAGAAATTGTGCGTAAGAGGCACAGAGTAGAATGCTAAGAGAATTGGATTTTTCATGTCGATTGATGATGTTAATTTTGGGAGAATTGGTTGGATCTTGGTTGGATTGTAGAAATGCATGATTACTAGATTGTAGAATTAAATTATTATTGACATGAGATTTTGGAAGATTGGATTATAGAAAAGTATCTTGGATGAATTACGTAAATGGATCTTGATTGGATTATGGAAATATGATTGTGGAATTTGGGTTATAGAAATCGATTTGCTAGATGATGGATTACGAATATATTATGATTGGATTTGGATTAAAGGATTACCCGATTGTTAAGGATTTGATTATATGATCGCCAATTCTTGACGATGATTGTGGTGGATTATGTTGAATCAAGAAGAATGGAATAATTGAGTTTGTTGGTCACATTGGATTCAATTGGATGTGGTTGAATAGAGAAATTGAGATTTGAAGAGAAATTTTGTTAGATTATAGAAATATGTCTTGATCGGATTATAGAATTGCGCATTTGTGGAGATTGGGTTATGCAAACAGATGATTGTTGGATATTGGAATTTATGATTGATGATATATTACCGATATCGGAGTTGGTCCAAAATAATTGTTGGATTGATGAATATCTACAGGTATTGGAGTTGGACTGAATAAATGTTGGATAAATGGTGATACAATAATTGGCGGATTAAATTTGAATTTGGGATGGCAAGCAGCCCTTTGGAAGGTTCTAAAATTGAGATATTGGACTGGTATAAAGAAATTCTGAGGGTTGCAATTGATAAATTTGCTTGAGGAAATTTAGTGGATAATGTTGTGGATTTAGTCAATAATTTTGGAGGAAGCAATTGCGTGAATATAACCTTTGGAAGAATTTTGTTTCAAAAAGGATAAAAAGAATTTAGCGTGATCTTGGAGTTTATCCGATCGGAAGAGGCGACTATGGCCACTAGATTTCATGGATTTAGGCAGAAAAGGAATCTTGCGATCAAAGTGGTGAATTTGCTGGATTATTTAAAACTTATGCCAAAGAAGGATGTGTGAATCATGTTGGTGTATCGAGAATGTGATTAAATGATTGGATTGTAATTGGGTGACCTTATGACATCTTTGGATTGGTAGATTTCGATAATAATGAGCATTGGATTGACAATTTGGAAGATAAGTTTGATAGCTTCTTAGTTGGCACCCGTAACATAGTTGTAAACCCGCAGCTTGGCATCGATTTCCCATAATGGAGCTACCACTACAATTTGCCGAGATGTGCCACACGTTCGCTTGAGCCGCAATAGAAGGATTCTACAAGATAGCAAGACCCTCACTCATTTGTTGAAGAAAGAAAAGAAATTTGCTTGGACAACAGGTTGTGAGCAAAGTTTTCAAGAGTTGAAGAAGCGTTTGACAACAGCTCCGGTGTTGATTTTGCCAGATGTTCAGAAGGATTTTGAGATTTTCCGTGATGCATCCCAAGGACTTGGTTGTGTCGGATGCAAGAAAGGAAGGTAGTAGCCTATGCTTCCGTCAATTGAGGCCTCATGAAGTGAATTACCCCACTCATGACTTGGAATTAGTTGCCGTTGTGCATGCTCTAAAGATATGGCGCCATTACCTTATTGGTAATCATTTGTGAAGTCTACACGGACCATTAGAGCTTGAAGTACATTTTCACTCAGGCTGATCTTAACATGAGGCAAAGAAGATGGTTAGAGTTGATCAGGGATTATGATATTGAAATCCATTACCACCCAGGCAAAGCTAATGTTGTGGCAGATGCCTTGAGTAGAAAAGTCTCTTGCAATACCTTTGTCGATCAAGGAAAATCACCGACCCTTCAGAAGAATTCCGTAAGCTCAAGTTAGAGTTGGTTGAAGAAGGTTACCTAGCTGCCTTAGAAGTTCAACCCACTTTGCGGAATCAGATCAAGGAAGCTCAAGTTGAAGATGCCAATATTAAGGAAATTAAGAGCAACATGAAGAAGGGTAAAGCCCTGAGATTTTCGTAAGATGAGCAAGGCACCTTTTGGTTTGACAAGTTTAACTGTGTTCCAGATCGAAAGAGCTTAGCGGTTGATACTCAAGGAAGCCCATGAAACCTTGTACTCCATTCACCCCGAAGGACGAAGATGTACCAAGACCTCAAGGAAATGTATTGGTGGCCTAGCATGAAGCGTGAGATTGCCGAGTTTGTAGCTCAGTGTGATGTCTGTCACGCGTAAAAGCCGAGCATCAAAGACCGGTGGACTCCGCAACCCTTGAAAGTGCCCGAATGGAAATGGGAAGAAATTGGCATGGATTTTATCTTTGGTTTGCCAAGGACAAGGTCGATATGATTCTATCGGGTAATTGTGGATCGCCTAACCAAAGTTGCTTACTTTCTCCCACCAAGACTACTTACTCGTGATAGATCGCGAATTGTACATGGCAAAGATAGTGTGCCAAAGATGGAGTGCCGAGGAAGATCGTGTCGATCGAGGATCCCGATTCACCTCAAGATTTTGGCGAAGTTGCACGTTGTTTTGGGTACTAATCTAAATTTCAAGATGACTTATCATCCCTGCACGGATGGATGTATGTAAAGAGTAAATCAAATCCTAGAAGATATGTTAAGGGCTTGTGCCTTAGCAAATCGAGACGATTGGGATCAAATGCTACCTTATGCGAGTTTTCCTATAACAACGATTACAGTCAAGCCTCCAGATGTCTCCATTTGAAGCTCTTTACTAAGAAAATGCAGAACACCGTTGTATTGGAATGAAGTAGGTGAAAGACAAGTGTTTGGGCAGATATTTTGGAAAAAGCCAAGAGCAAGTTCGATCAATCGAGAAAGGTCAAAACAAAGATGCACAGACGAGTGAGAAGAGTTATGCCGATAACTGTCCGCCGAGATCTAGCTTCTGACGGGTGATCTTGTGTACTGAAGGTGTCGCCTCTCAAAGGGATCGTCGTTTCGAGTAAGTGGAAAGCTTGCACCAAGGTACATCGACCTTTCGATTCTAGCCCGAAGAGGAGAAGTCGCTTACCAGTTGGACCTCCCGCCTCAGCTGTCAGATGTGCATAATGTCTTCCGCGTGTCACAACTGAAGGAGTGTTGCGTGTGCCCGAAGAGCAGATGCCCATGGAAGCAATTGCCTTGCAGGAAGACCTCAGCTACAAGGAGCACCCCATCAAGATCTTGGAAATAACAGAGCGAGTGACAAGAAGCAAGATCATCCGTTTCTGCAAGGTCCAGTGGAGCAATCACACCGAAGAAGAAGCCACTTGGGAACGAGAAGATGACTTGAAGGCTGAATTTCCCAACCTATTCTCTAGTCAGCCTGAATCTCGGGGTCGAGATTCCCTTTAAGAGGGGTAGGTTTGTAGCGTCCCGTTTTTCGGAGTTTTTGAAAATTTTAAAAGAGAACCATTTGTTTCTATTTGCCAAAAGCTTAATTTGAAATTTTAGAAAATTCATTTGCAGTTTAAAATGAATTAACCAAACTTCAATTAAATTAAAGTTGGTTTAATTGAGTTTTCTGGAATTTAAAATCAAAATTATTATTTTGAGAATTTCCTTGGATTTATTGGATTTTAGAAATTCATTTTCCTTTTTCCCGAAATTAAAAATTAATTTATTTGCAAAAGAAAAAGAAAATTTAAAGTTAAAAATATTTTTATTAAGTCCAGAATAATTCAAGTAATTTCTGTGAATTTTTCTAGAATTTTTGGAGTCATTTGCTATTTTCTAAAATTGCTTTTGATTTGTTTGAATTTCTAAAATCAAAACGTATTTTAATTCCTTTTTCTGTCGTGGGCGAAACCCTAGCCGCCCACCATCATTCCCATCTCCGCCCATTCCGCTGCCCACCTCCGCTCCCGCCGCCCCTTCACCTCTCAGTTGGATCTTCATCGGACGTCTCGCCTTCGCCGCCGCCTTTGCTTCGACCGTTGGATCGAGATCCGCCGCTCCGTTCGCCGCGCCGTTCGTCTCGCCGCGTCCCCTTTTCATCGCGATCGTCCGTCGCTATCGCACGGCTCGACGCTTCGCGCTTCTTCCGCTTCCCACCGTCCGTCGAATCGGACGGCGCCGCTCGTCTCTCGCCGCGCCTCTTCTCCTCCCACCGTCCGTCAATCGGACGGCTCTCCTTCGCGCGCGCTCTCGCTCCCCACCGTCCGTCGAATCGGACGGCTCCCTTCGTCGTCTCCGACGCGCCGCTCTCTCTCTCTCGTCCTGTCGCCTGCTAATCCCGTCCGCGCGAATCCCGCCGCTGAATCCGCGCCAAGGCTGCCGTCGCGCGCTGCCGTGCCCGTCCCGCCGCCGCTGCGCGCTTCGCCGCTCGGCTGCTTTCCCACCGCGAGCTCTATAAAGCCGCGCCGTTCGCCTCCTCTCTCTCTCTCTCCTCCTTTCTCGGCGCTCCTCGCCCGCCCCTCCTCCCTTCTTCCCGGCCGGCCGCCTCCGCGTCGCCGTTCTCGGCGCCACCGCCTTCTCCCGCCGGCGCCGCCGTCTTCCCCTCGCCGCCCGCCGCCCGCGCGCCTCCCGTCTCTCTCTCTCTCTCTCTCTCTGACCCGCGGGCCCGAGCCCACGTGGTCACCCACGTGGCGCCACGTCGGCGCCGCGTCAACGGTTTCGCCCACGTGGCTGCTGCGTTAGCGGTTGCGCCAGCGCTGACGTCAAAACCGGATTTTTCAGTTGAAAAATAATTCCGAAAATCCGAAAACCCTAAATCTATCATTTTATGTGATTTGAAACTTCTTTTGGCTATAACTTTCACATCCGAACTCCGATTTGGGTGATCCAAATTTCTAAATTCATATAAATTCATCCTCTTTCATTTGGTACTGGTTTTGTAATTTTTGGAGTTCATTTGGTGCTGTTTTATTTATTTGTTGCTATTCTCGCACGTGTAGATTCCGGCGTTTCGGAAGATTTCTTGATTCGACGATCAAGACTCGCTCCTCGCCAACGAAGGCAAGTCGTAGGCCTTTGACCATGTTGAACCCATGTTACAAATGTATATTGTATTAAATTATCATGCATGGCTAGTTTTTTTAAAAATGGTTTTGGGAGTAGATAATTACCAAATTGCCATTATGCCTCCTTGATAAATTGAAAATGAAATGTCTCCTTGAATGGCATATATCCTTGGACACCTTAGGATGGTTAATACTAGTTGGACATAATTGTATACCAACTTGGGAGCGATTATTGCTTAGACATGCTCTAGTTACCCGCGGTACTTTCGATCACATGTTCAATGATTATTGAAATTTGACTAATGGAACTATGGAGCAGTGGTGTGAGGCCACTTTTATTAAAAGATGTTGTGCCATGGCGTGGTTTGCCATTTGGTGGGTATGAACAAAAATGATTTATGCTCGGGCTTGAGGTAGGAAGCTAGAGTGGGTGCGTAATGCACATTGGGTTGTGGTAGACTTGTCTCGAGCGACCAACTAAGGACTTAACTTTGCAAGTCATTGATCAGGTCACCTCGTGCAACCACAAGTCCGGTATGGGACTGACCGCCAATTAATTAGGAAAGTTTTGAGTCGGTTCTGTTGTGGTACATTTATTGGCGCAAGAGGGGGTGTGATGGCGAAACCTTAGCGGCGTAACCGAGGTAAAATAGAACTTTGTAAAGGCCTTGTGGTAATCACTTAGTCGCACACCCTAAGTGTGTCGACGGACATTACAAGTGATTTATCTCTTGTGGGTAAAGCCGCACAACCTCTGCAGAGTGTCAAAATCTATTCGAATAGCCGTGTCCCCTGCACGGACATGCACAGTGATTTCGCGCAAGGGGTAGTATTTTCAAAAATGTGGTTTGGTTCGATAGAAACGCTTGGTTGAATGGTTGGGAAGTGAACGGATGTTCTTTGCTTGATTCAAAAGAACTTGGTTATCTATGTATTATTCTTTTAAAATCTTGCTTTGCAATCTAATTAATGTATTTATCGTTAAACTTGCTTTACGCAAATTAACCATAAAGCCATCCTTGTTTAAGCTGGCATGAATACTATGTGCATACATTTCTCTACGACTTGTCGAGTACTTTATGTACTCACGGCTTTATGCCCTTTGTTGATCGGTCCAGCAGAAGAACCAGAAATGTTTAGTACTATGAAGAAGGCTACTTTGAAGACTTTGCGAACTAGGTCACGCCCTCCACTGATTGCTCGTGGGCATGTCGATTGGGCTCCACGTATTTTGAGATTTCCACGCCAGATACTCTGTTGTTGCTAAGCCCGGTGAGGCGACTTTTGTAAGAACCTTGACCATAAGGTCTTTGCTGTTTTAATTAATATTACTTTGTCTGCTTCATTAGTTCGTTGTTGAATGGTTATGATTACATCATTGTTGTAACTGTGCAAGCTAGCTACTGATCATGGGACTAGCTTGGTATGCACAGAGGGTCTCAGGGTTATGTGTGACACCCGGGGTCCCGACAATACCAAGTCACCTACAGCAAGGCTGCGAGGTTGGACCTTACGATCTTAGTATCTGCGCAGGGCTTGTTGGTAGACTGCCGAACGGATTAAGGCTAGGTTTCTCCTTTCTTGAGTAGGTTAATATCATCCGCTCAAGTTGTTCCCGGTCGAGTTGTTGAAGGTTTCAACTCGTGTCGACCGCAATTTTAGCTCGGAGGAATCATGGCTTCGCTCAACACTAGAAAAATGGTGTTTCTCCTGTTGCTCGATTGGTGGTCGCATTTAACCGCCCATAATACGGAAGGTAATTCTTGTACCCAAGCCCCGAGCGCTTAACAAGTCGGGTCGAAGACTCGGTTTTAATTTCTCGCATTATTTGGCCGCTTGCATCGCTCGACCGCCCGCTGCTTTGGGGATGTGCAATGAAGCATAGCATAACTTAGTACCCAACTCGTCGCAAAATTCTTGAAATTTTGCACTTGCGAATTGTTTATTATTATGCGTAATTATCCGACTTAACTCCAAATCGCTAATTACGCATCTCATCATGAACCTTTTTGTCGCCTGTTGTTATCCGATTCTGAGTTCAGCTTCAATTCATTTTGTGAACGTGTCAATAGCCACAAAAGGAATTCAAACCTCCTGGAGCTTTGGGAAACGGTCCTAGGATATCAAGACCCTGTGTCGCAAAAGGCCAAGAAAGAGGTATTGTGCAGTAATGCTTGAGTGGTTGGTGTATCGTCACCATGAAATTGGCACTCGATACACTTTTTAACCACCTCCTTAGCATCGACATGGTCGTAGGCCAAGATAAAAACCTTGTCGAAAGGCTTTACCAACCAATGTTCAGAGGAAGCATGTGTCCCACAGATGCCACTGTATATCGTGAAGGAGTGTTATTCCTTCATTTTGCGAATGCATCGCATGAGTATCCCTTGGGTTCCTCGCTTGTAGAGGACTCCTTCGACCAAAGTATACATTTTGGCTTTTCGATAAACGACCGCCTCAAGATCATCTTCGCACGAACCCTTGCGAAGATACTCGAGATGGGAGTCATCCGTATCCTCGTAGTCTAATGAGGCCATCTCAATAGGAGGTGTCTCTCGGTTCTTCGACGAGAGACGGCTTTTGAGTTGCTCCAAGAAAACTCCTTTTGGTACCGTAGATCGGGAAGAAGCCATCCGAGCAAGTTGGTCTCATGAGGAAATTATCCTTCGAGGATGAATTGTACCTCGAAACCTAAAAATGCTTTTCTAGCTTGCGTATTCGATAAGTATCGAGACATTGTCGAGCTAGAGCACCGTACTCTTTCCCGACTTGATTCACGACTAGTTGAGAGTCTCCTCTCACGAGTAGTCGATTTAATTGAGAGTGCTTTCACGGCTCGTATGCCGCCTAGCAAACCTTCGTACTCGCCACATTGTTAGTGGCCCGAAAGTTTAATTGTATGGCATACTTTAAGGTTTCTCTCCTAGGAGATACCAGACCACCTGACCTCGAGCCACTTAAAGTAAGTGACCCGTCAAAGTACATCATCCATCGGTCGTGGGAATCAGATCGGGATCCTGAGCAGTTCAGATTTGTCCATTCGGCGACAAAGTCTACTAAGATCCGGGATTTTATGGCCGTTCGATACGAAATGGTGGTCGAACTCCCAAGTTCGATCGACCATTTTGCCATGCGCCCCATTGTTTCCTTATTATGGAGGATTGCTCCCAAAGGAAACTCGGGACGGCATGCCTATTTTGTGCGCTCAAAATAATGCCGCAGCTTCCTCAAGACATGAGGAGGGCATATAGAAGTTTTTGGACACGAGGGTAACGCCGTTAGGCCGTGTAAAACTTCGCTAACGTAGTAAACCGGTCGTTGTGCGTTTTCACGTTCTACGACCAAGATCGCGCTTGTCTTTGCACGTGGCGTGGCAACTAGGTAAATTAAGAGCGCCTCTTCCGGATTTGGAGAAACCGAGCAGAGCACTAAAGGTACCTCTTGACATCCTCAAAGGCGCTTTGCCTCGCTCGACCACTCAAAACCTTCATGTCTCCCGAGAAGTTTAAAGAAAGGTAGTCCTTTTCTCCTAGTCGATGCGATGAAACGACTTAAAACCGCCATGCATCCCGTGAGTTTCTCGACTTCCTTTTTGTGGTTGGAGGACGATCCGAGGATGGCTTTATTTTTTCAGATTTGCTTGATTCCTCGCTCGGATACTAGGAATCCAAGCAATTTTCCCAAGAAATTCCAACACACACTTCTGGATTAAGTTTTAAGCGGTGCTTTCGAGGTTGTCGAATGTTTCTTGTAGGTCGCTGATATGATTAAGTCTCTTAATGCTTTTACGACTAGATCATCAACATAGACTTCCAAATTTCGCCTAATTGAGATGAAAAAGTCGATTGCATTAGGCGTTGAAAAGAAGCACCGCATTCTTTAGACCAAATGGCATTTTGACATAGCAAAAGGTACCAAATGGAGTAATGAATGCGGTCTTTTCTTCATCGCTTAGACACATATTGATCCGTGGTATCCGAATATGCATCTAAAAACTTAATATCTCACAACCTGCAGACAATCAACCAAATTGATCGATACGAGGTAAAGGGAAATCATCTTTTGGACAAGCTTTATTAAGATCAGTAAAGTCTACGCACATACGCCATTTGCCGTTTGACTTTTTGACCATTACAGGGTTAGCCAACCACTCTGGGTGGTTGAGTTCTCTTATAAAGCCTGCATTAAGTAGCTTATCCAATTCTGATTTAATAGCATCTCGTCGATCAGGGGCAAATCTCCGTAATTTTTGTTTTACGGGTACTTTATCGTGCCATAAAGCTAGCTCGTGCTCGATCACCTCCTGGGGACTCCGGGAATGTCGGATGCTTGCCACGCAAAGACATCTGCGTTAGCTCTGAGGAAGGTAATGAGGGCGTCTTCCTATTTGGGGTCGGAAGTCTCCCGATGCGAAGCAGCCTTCGAGGGCTCCTCTGCGCCCGTGAGGAACCTCTTTGACTTGGTCGTTCGGCTTTGGTGCGACTTTTAGGCTTCGACTTGCTAGTCGAAGGTCGACTTTCATCTCGAGTTGGTATTTGACCAACCATCTCGAGGATCGACGGCCGCAGACTATACGCCATCTTTTGTCACATTGAATTGTGATCACTCCTTTGGGACCCGCATCTTAAGATATTGATACCCATAATGAGTAGCCATTAAGAATTTTGCCAAAGTTGGTCGTCCGAGTATGGCATTATATGCCGATCGAAATAGACCACATCAAAGGAGACTTTCTCGTCCCGAAATTACTTGGCGAGCCAAATGTTAAAGGAAGAGAAACTTGGCCAATGGGTTTGGCGAAGACCCCTGCGATTCCATGAAAGGAGTATCGCATCGCCTTACCTTTGTCCCGGTACTTGCATCTCGTCCGGGGCATTAGTAAATAGTATGTTCAGGAATCGCCACCATCAACCAACACTCGATTGACCCGACAGCTTGTTGATGGTGGGTTCACCACAATTGATATCGACTGATCGACTCAGAGTGATCGGGCGGTCATCCTTCTCAAAAGAGATGGTAACTTCCACCACTTCGTAAATTATTGACGAGAGGAGCATGTATGGAATTTACCTCTCGTCCGCAGACTTTAAGTTGTCGCTTGGAGTCGATGTCGATGATCCTCCGTAGATGTGCTCAACGGTATGTTATGGATCTTGGAACGGCATCTCCTCATCATCCGACGACTTTTGGCCACTCGTATGTCCTACCTGCTCGAGAGTAGGGAGTGGTGCTTTGCCGTTGTAGTAGTCCTCGAGCTTTCTTTGGAAAACTCGGCGCAGCTATGAGGTCATGTCCTTCCTTTTATGAAAAGGACACCACCTTGGTTTGTCGTTCCTACGATCAGGGCGCTTACCTTTGCCTTGATCAGGGTACGACTTGGTGGTTTGGGGCTCTTTATCTTTCACGGCCAAGACCTCCTTGAAACCACTGGTTTGTGGTTTTTGACTCTTTATTTTCTTCTTGGACTTTTTTGCTTTTTTGTCCTTACCAACTTCACCTGGCTCTCGAGGAGTGTACGTTTCTCGATCGATAGTGTTGTTCCACTGACCGCCTCGAAGCGCCAGATATCGATCGCCATCTCAAGAGCTCTAAGAATGATGTTGGGAGGATTCAAAGCAATATCCTCCGTTATCCTTCTACTACGGACTCCTTGCTTAAAAGCCACGATCACGAGGAGTCGAAATTTCGGAATTGATTTACTTAACCCGACTAAAGCGCTTGATGAATTGACGCAAAGTCTCGTTGTTGTTCGCTTTATCGGTGCAAGTCATCTTCCTTTCGGCGGTTGTATGTGCCTTGGAAATTCGCTGTAGAAGATCGCAGAGGTGTTGCCAAGAGTAGATCGACTCGAGTGGTTGGTTTAATAACCACAATCGAAGCGGATCCTTCGAGCACATCGGAAGGTAATTTGCCATTACATGCTCTCCTCCTCCCGCCGCTCAGACGGTGTTGTATAGATCTCAAGAAATTCGATGGGATTTTGAGATCCATCAAATTTCTCCATGTTCACCGGTCGAAAATGAGGTGGCTAATGAATCGCTTTCAAGGTCGCGAAAATGCCCAGATCCAGAATCACTTCTTGACGCCTTCTTTGTAAGAAAGAATGGTTAATATCACCAGTGATCGATTCGACGATACCAAAGAACAGTCGACTGCTCGTAGTAGGTCTCGATTCACGAGGAATACTCCTCGTACTCCACCCGCTAGAATTTCTTTGTCGAAGTGGTGAATGATCACCTCTCGAGGGGCTTCTTGATCATCACCGATCGAAATGTATTTCTCGAATAGGGATCGATTCGACTTATGGCCGTGTCGATTCCTACGAGAAATATTCGATTGATCGTAGCCGAGGAAGTCGCATTGCTACGACTACCGAATGTTGTCGACGAGGTACTTCCAGCCTTGTCATCACAGTTGAAGCCTTTGCGCAATCTTCAAAGAAAGAGATCGTACCACAGCGCTCGAGCAAGCTCTTGATTGGGATTCTCGAGCAAGTCGTTGATGTCCCGGAGTTCTTGTACCTCCTCCGATCGATGTTGAATGCGCCAGCGTGTTCTTCGGGCTGCAATTTTCTTTCTTCTGACGACCTCAAAATCCTCCTCATCGTCTTTGAGGCCTTCTCGGTGGAGTACGAATGTCGAGGATTTCTCGCGCTCATCAAAGTGTTGGTTCTGTCCGTCACCGGTGGTGCCCTTGCCATTACCACGAGGGGGCGCAGTGTGTGATCTTCGGGGAGTGTTCTTATCTCGGCCTCCATGAGGCTGACCCTGATTTGAGGGAAGGACGAAGACCTCCGCTGATGATTCTCACTTGCGCCGAGGCCTCCCGCTTGAGGAGTGCTCGAGAGACACCATCTGGCGACTTGGAGTAATCCCCTAGGTAGGGGAACTCCGAGTTATAATCGCCTTCGTTCAGAATCGAGATCTGCGAGAGACGGTCGAATTTACAGAAAAGTATGCTTGATCCCACCTCTCTGGAGTTACCCCAGAGAGAGGATCACCGATGCCTTTGGTGGAGTCTCGGAATGGTGGCTCCCGAACTTGTCTCACCAAGTCTGACCGCCTTAGGGGACTTGAACACTTGGAGGAAAAACTCTCGTCGTGTTGTGAGTCCTCCCGGTGCGGTTCGGTCGGATTGACCCTTGTCCTTTGAGGGAATTGGCTCCTCTGTTGGACGATCGTTGTGGGGATAAGGATCCTCCTCAACTCCATTGATGGGATGGTTTCTGGAGAATAATCTCCGAGGCAACACCACCATCGGCGGATGCATCACTCGGCTCGTAGTCGAAACCGCATCCATGTCGACGTCACAGACCGCCAAGTCAAACCAGGTTCTCCTCGCTCCATCCTCCCGCCATGATTGCATGAGATTTGGAAAAGAGAGTATGTTGACAAGAGATTACCGGAGGCTCCCCACGGTCGGCGCCAACTGTCGGTGTATTAGAACCAATCTTACGTAAAGATTATTTGATTCGGGGGGTCTCCTAGAGGTGAAATCACGCAGAGTGGTTGACACGGGATGTTTAGACAGGTTCAGACCTTCTCCGGAGAGAATAATAACCCTAATCCTGTGTGTGTGGTATTCTTGATGATCAAGTAAGAAGCTAAGACTATTACAGAGAATAGTACTTGTATTTCTCCTTGACTTGCTCTATTTTTCTGTCTCTCCTCCTCCCCCTCGTCTCCCTGATTGATGCCCTTATATAGTCGTGAAGGAGTAGCCGTTTTGTCCTGCGGAAGAGGCGCCTTAATTGAGCCAGTAATGGGCGCATGATGGAAGTAATTACCGGCGCATTGGCTTCTCTATGCCGTCTGGCAGTTATCATTCAGAGGTAATGGGGTATTTAAGCACTATTACTACGCGGAATAATAGTGCGTGAAGACCGTTCGGATTCCTTAATCAATTGGACCCACTTGCCTGTAGGTTTGATTATGAGGTGGTCGTGGTTTACCTGGTCGTAGGAGGACTTACGACCAGGTAGTAGTCGTAGAAGGTCTTTCGACTATGTAGTGGTCGTAGAAGGACTTACGACCATGTAATGGTCGTAGAAAGACTTACGACCAGGTAGTAGTCGTAGAAAGACTTACGACCATGACATGGTCGTAGTAAGACTTACGACTATGGGGGTGATTGTAGAAGATCTTACAATCACTTGGTAGGCCTCTCCCTTATAAAAATAAGGGGTACTTCTGGAGACTATGTGACATCATATTTACCCATAATAAGAATTATAGATAAAAGATAAAATGAGGATTATTAGATCCTCGTCAGTTCCTAAGTGAGTTACTTCTGTTCCGCTGCTGTCTCTTTACTTAGTGCTAGCCCTGCGTGACTTAGTAAGTGTAAACTTAGTCATAAGGTCACAACCGTTATTTATTAATCAAATTAGTCATTTAAATCTTATATTCGCCTTGTGTGGAATGATATTCATTTATGTTAACACTGTTTGTACTAGCGTGATCTTGGACTAGTGTATTATACACAGAGGGTCCAGATTTGTATATTTGGTTCCCAACAGCGATGAGCGGATGTTGCGGCTCCCGGCGGCAAGCCGCACACTACAACAAAACTGGCTCATAGATGCCCTCTCATGTATCGTCACTATGACAGTAGTGATGTTTTTTAAAGCGTCTCTACATGATATGTGGTGTTACGCAGAGACGTTGCACTACACCTCAACAAATAATATATAAAAAATATGTGGTACTTGAACTTTGTATAGTAGAGATGCTTTTTTCCGCCCCTAGGCGGCGATTGTAGAGGCGTTTTCGAAAACGCCTCATAAATGCCATCTCATGTATCGCCACTATGACAATAGTGATGTTTTCTAAAAGTGTCTCTACATGATACACGGTGTTATGCAGAGACGTTGCACTACACATCAACAAATAAAATATAAAAAAGTATGTGGACTCTTACAAAGGTTGGTACTTGAACTCTTGACCTCATAGGAAATACTTCTTTTAGACTTATCACACTAACCTCAACCTCACAACCTAACATGTTTTGTTGTATGTTGTAATATTTATATGTAGTTCTTTTAACACATATGAACCACCGAAAAAATGCCTATAGAGAGTTGGAAAGCATATCAAAATTATGTCTTTACACAAGATAACCTTTAGACGAATTAGAGAGCATCTCAAAAAAATGTTTCTACAAGATAAAATTTTGTATGTGTCTAGAAAACATCTCAAAACCACCTCTAGCATACAAACGTTTGGGGCGATTTTTCAAGCGTCCCTAAAAAGGGCATTTTATTCTAGTGTCGGAGGCAGCGAGTTGCGGGGACAGTAGAAGGCGGCGGCTCACGGCATCGGGTCACCAGCGACTCCCAGTGGCATGAGGTGCAGGTGTGATTCAGATATCTGATCGGATAATATCCGACTATCCGTTTACCGATGTTATTCAGTCGGATATTAGCTCTCCTGATTTCTCTCCCGAATCTAAGACTAACTATCTCGTACTGATACCAAATCTAGTTGGATAATGAATTCTCTTCCCGAATTCGGTATCAGTCAAAATTTACATGTATCATTTGCACCCCATCAACTGCACGCCTAGACCATGTTACGAGAAATGTTGAATTTTTTTGCTCATTTAGCACATTTTTCAAGCAAAATAACAAAAATAGTTTCCTCAAAATGAAATTACAAAAATAGTTTCCTCAAAATGAAATTACAAAAATAGTACCCCTGCCGTGCGAAAATGCCACGATAGGAGATCCGCGACCTACCACTCATCCCATCCGCAGCAGGCGTCGTACCGCACACTCCAGATCGCGGTAGGCCACCTACCACTAGTTGAATGCGCAGCAAACGCCGTATGTAGGCGACTTGCTGCGCTCTGGGTTAGAGACAAGTGGTCTGCACATTAGGTTCGTGGTAGGCGTCATTTTTGTACAGTAACAAGTGCTAAATGACAAGAAAAAACTCAGAAATGTGTGGTGCATGAGCTAGCTGGTTGCAGAAGTGCAAAACCCTCTACGTGCGTGAGCGAGAGAGGGGCAGAGAGAGGCCCTGTGGGAGGCACTCGCAGATTGGCATTCTGGCAGTGGCATGGCATTTGCGTCGCGCTGCTGCACGCTCGATCCCCTTTTTGCGTGAAGCCATGGCGTGATCAGACGCTATAAGTGCGGAGATGACGAAAGGAGAGAGAAAGAGAAGGGGATAGGCAGGACTAGGAGCAGCTGCAGAACGGCCGAAGGAAATTTGATAGCGAGGGTTTCACTGTGACACTCTCCCTATCAGTTATTTATTCTGATCAATGGCCGGACGCCTCCGCTTTGGCCTATTCCCATTTGCTTTGCTCCACCTACTCCCCTGTTTCGCTCCCTCTCCCTCTCCTCCTCCCCCTCCTCACTGTTGAGCTCGGCTCGCTGCGGTAGTGACAGCTGTGCTAACTGTAGGTGGTGTGTTTACGCACTTGCTGAAGTGGCCAGATGGGTCGTGCCTGTCAGGCTGGCCCGAGGCACGACACTGTTAGCCCAGTCCAGGAATGGCACGGCTCGCACTGTTCATAGGCCGAGCCGGCACGACATGATAGTATGGGCCGGACTGCCACCCCGGCATGATGGGTCGGCCTGGGACGACACAAGCCCGGCACGGCCCACGTGGCCCACGTGCGGAGGCAGCCGGTGAGCCGGGCCGGGTGGAGAGGAGGGTGGGGCGGCGCGGCGCGGAGGGAGAACGAGGCTGGGAGGAGGAGGAGGAGGAGGAGGAGAGGAATAAGAGGGCGGGGCGGCGGCGGCGGCGGTGGCCAGAGAGGACGGAAAAGAGGGAGGAGGAGGGCGGGCGGGCGACATTGGCGATACACAATCATCAACCACATTATATAGAAATTGCGCCATTGCAGGCGCTCTGAAGAACACAGACTATAAAATTCCTACATTAGCGTCACAACCACCACGCATTCACAAGCTTCATGGAGAGGTCCATGGCGTGCTTGAGGCACTGCATGCGGGCGTCAACCACCTCCCTGGGTATCCTCGCGAGCGCCTCCTTGAGGTCCAGATGATGAGACGGGTCATACAGATCATCGTACCTCATGCGCACAAAAGAATAAGCACATCACATTCAGATCAAGAAGAACAAGAAGAGAGACGCAAATGCGAATCACATCCAGGCTCCTCGGAACCGGATCCAAGATCCATCGGTTGGTTACCTACCGTATTTCCAGAGGCGCGCGAAGACGGCGTGCATGTGGAGGCGGGTGAGCAGGTTGTGATGCGGGCTCAACAGCCATTGCGACAGTGCGGACGCCGGACATCATCGACGACATCGTGGGGACCGAGGGTGGCATGGCGATTCTCTTCGTTCTGCTGCGGCTACCACTTACTCTTCGTTTCCTAACTTTTGAGGGAGAGAAGGCGGGGTAGGGGCGCTGGACAGCCTGGGTAGCGACGCAGGCAGGCTCATGGGCTGTTGGCTTGGCACGGCCCGAGAAAATCCGAATGTTGGCTATTTTTGACCATTTTATTTGAGCATTTTTAACCGTTTGAAACTTTAAAAATATCAAAAAAACTTAAAATATTTTCTATAAATAGTCACCATACCCACCCCCTTATTCAACACATATCCATTTCTCAATATCTCTTTGAAATTCTATTGTGCAAATTCAAATTCGTTGTAAGATAATTTGGCAAAATTCAAAAAACTTTGCCAAATTTTGGAAAATTTAATTTTTTACAGCAAGTCAGCAAAAGTGGTACAGTTCTATTTTTTTTGCATACTTTTATTATTAGTACTTGTTATGCTAAGATGAAAGTAATAATAGTGTTAGTTTCGATTTTGCAGTTTTAGTTATGGACAAGTATGACAGCTTTGCTCTTGGTAATTACATGCTTTTACCGGAGGAAATTGCATCTATGGAGGCGGCTTCAGCTGCCTCAAGCCAACCGAAAGGGCAAGGCGGAGTTCCGTCAACAGGCCCTACGACAACATCAAGCTCCACACCAACCGGAGCAAAGAAGTTGAGGCTATCTACATCAGGAGTGTAGGAGAATTTCGATAGGACAACCAAGCAAGACACACAAAATAAGGTACCACATGCTATTTGTAAAATTTATCGTAATGAATTGTCTGCAAGGTCTACAGGTGGAATGAGACACTGTCTTAGACATGCTACACGATGTGAGGCCAAGCAAGGATTGGCGATGAGGCAGACGCAGCTGCAGTACAACCCTGATGGTACGGTACGTAGCCAAGACTATGATCCTAAGGTAGCTCGTCAATCTCTCTGTCGTTTAATTGCTTTTGAGGATTTACTGTTAGGCTTTGGGTAGTCACTGTTTTCCAAAATTACATTATGACTGAACATAATCATAGATTTTCTTCTGTTTCTAGACAGACAACAACTATAGATCTAGTAAAATACTACAATGAACACTGTAATAAAACAAATAAACTATTTAGTACATGCACATTTTCGGCGGCCTTGACCTCAGACATATAGAGTGGTCGGGATAGGGAGGATTATCTTAGTGTAGTTTCTCATTATGTTAATGATGACTAGGTAATGGAGAAAAGAATTATAGGTTTGAAATTAATTGATGTATCACATACGAGTGAGAATATCGCGGACTGTATTATCAAAGTTGTGGAAGACTTTGGTCTTATATACAAAATATTATCAATTACTTTAGATAACGATGCTTCGAACTCCAAAGCCATGGATATTCCTACTCCAGTGTTGAGCACATACGCCGATTCCTTCTTGCCACATCAACGATGCGCTTGTCATGTTATTAACCTTATAGTCAAATGTGGTTTGAAGAGGTTGAGTCCTATATTAAAGTTTTTCGCTATGCGATTTCTTTCTTGAATAATTATAACATAATAATAACACAATATAAGAACTTCTGCAAGACGATGGGTGTACGTCCAAGAAAGTTCGGTTTGGATATGTCGGTAAGATGGAACTCTACTCACCTGATGCTTAATAGTTTTTTTACCATATAAGAGCACTTTTTTCTGTTTTTATTTAAACGCACTATCAGAGTACCGACGGTAGTATACTATTGGCTGAGCAACATTGGTTCGTTGCTGAAAAGTTATTAGAGTTTTTAGAAAAAAATTATGAGGTCACTGTTACTTTGTCCGCTGTTTACTATTCAACATCTCATATTATTATGCATAGTATTTTACATATTGTTACTCAATTAAAAATGTATGAAAATGATTTAGTTTTACGCGATGCTATTATTGCTATGAAAACTAAATAACTTAAATGTTATAGAGATATCCCTTACATATATACATTTTCATTTATTTTAGATTCTAAAGCTATAGTTGATGTACTTAATAGTGCACTTAATCTTTTTAGTGATACTATAAAATTAGGCTATATTAACTATTTTATAGAAATTCATTTTCGATTATACGAGCCGTCCTTTTGGTCACTAGCGGCGGCTGCAGAGGCAGCAGTCTTGCCTGCCCCTCTCATGCACTCGGTGCGTGCGTGCTGGCTGGCTGGCTGCCTTGCTGTGCCGTGTGGCACGCATCTTTAGTTTACGTGCTCGATCGCCGACGAGATCCGCCACCCATCATGCACGTACGCAGTGCAGATGCAGCTGCAGCTGCATTGTTTGATCGATGCGGCTGATCAGTGAATACCGGTGATGATTTATTACTTCATTTATTGATGGTATCGGTGGTCGCTTGTGCTGATGTCGCCAAGGAGGTGAATCACTCTGCCGACTGCCCGTTGACGACGTACACTTGTATAGTTTGGTTCTGTTTGGTACAGTTTTCACTCTTAATTTCTTAATCAATTTTTGTGGAGTTATATCAAACACTCTGATTCTCAAAACCATTAAATTCTACTTCTCGCGAGTAGCTGTCTCGAAAATGAACTAGCAACAAGAAGTAACATCCCCAGCAGATTCTCGTGAGAATCCAACCTTCAGAAACGAAAATACCTTTTGAAGTTGAAGGTTTTTACCCGCAAATACCACTGAGTTACACAAATACAATTGAAATATTACACCCAGGGGTGATATGGTCTATTTGCCTCTAATCTTCTCTCATATGATTTTTGAAACCAATCTACCAGCTAAACGATTTCAACAGACAGTTCCAGATTATCAGAGAAGTGAATTCTCAGATAATCAAAAGCAGAATCTGAAAAATTAGAATATGAAGCTGTACTAAACAGGGCCTTAATATCGGAGTAGTAGGATTGGGATCCTGGCTAACTTAGTGAAGCACAGTACAGTGGCTTTGGATGAATCTCGGTCGTCCAATCCGAGATGCGTGCATTAGATTAGATTCTACAGCACAGTTGCTACAGTGCAAAAGCGCTCGCCGTAGTGATTTCTGCTGCAGTGATTCGTGCTATGGTGCCGAGCAGTAATGCTAGATTTGCATTTTCCCTCTCATTTTTTTCGCAACGTTCACCGGTGACTTAGCCACGCAGCCAGACGATCAGGATCCCCGAGTAGTACCTACATAAGGGGCGTTGTAGTATCAGTAAACTAGCGCAACAGATTTTAGTGTATTGTATCACGGGGAAAAAAAACTCAGGTCCGTTCAGAACGCGGTAATTTACAGAAGCCACACGGAGTTATTGATTCGTGCTAAATTCCAATGTTCTAATTATGGCATGATATGTTGTCAAAACCCAAGAGATCTAAATATGGCATGATATGGTTTTACATGTAAGTCTTGGTCATACGGCCGAATATTTCTGTCCCTATATTATACAGCCTAGTGATTACATTTCTAACAAGTGTCTCACAGCTGGAAGTCACGATCCACCGTATAATGTTCTGGCAAAGGGCAACCGGATTTGTGAATCTCAGACTGTGACCGTGTATTATCTCTGCTACTTAAAAATTTGAGTTGATGGTCGTTTATTCTTCTACTATTTTATGTGTCCATCCGATCAGCGGTCGAGTCACCAACGGACCAAATCATCTTGCGCAGAGAGCAACCCTAGCACCACTGCGTCCAGTCTAGTGCTGCCCTCCCTCCCTCCCACTACTACAAAAGGGATTATACTAAACGCTTCATCACAGACGGTTCTCCGAAACCGTCAGTATTAAATACAATTACAGACGGTTTTGGTTTAGCGTACGTCTGTGTTACTGGCTACGGGAAAAACCGTTTGTGAAGATGTAATATCACATACGGTTCATGTTGAAAACCGTCGGTGCAATATCACAAACGGTTCTTAACAATAACCGTCTGTGATATTTATTAATATCACAGATGGATTTTAAATATAACCGTCTGTGATAATTCACAAACGGTTTTTTACCAGAACGGTCTGTGAAAATTTTGTATCACAGACGGTTTTTTGTTGGAACCGTCTGTGATATGAACAAAGTCTATTTTAAGGAAACCAACTACTTCACAAATATACCATAAATTACAACGATGATACAGACACACATAATCTTCTCTAGCCACTTGATATGGTCTATAATGCGCTCCATCTTCAACTCCCGCAAGTTTAGCCTCTGCTCCAGCACAACTTCTATTCTCCGCTCCAGCCCAGAATCCATCCTTTGCCCCGTATTGTTGCGCTCCCTTGCTTTGTCTATGGTGTCTGCCGACTGGAAATATTGACATCCTCTAGCCTACAGAACCGTACAAACGCCAAAACAGCACACACATTTCATAGCTACTGGAAAAGCATCCAAACCGCAAGAAATCAAACTCAAGTTTACTTACTGAGAAATAAGGACATTTATAAAACACCAGACTAGTATTTCCCTCGGTGTTGGCGTAGAACACATTTGCTTGCACGTGGTAGTGAGGGCAATCCACCCGCCTAGCAGTGGCTAGCACTAGGGCACTCCGATTCGGTGAGCTCGACGCCTTAGACATATGGCCCTCACTCAAGAGGAGGAGGTGAGGTGAGGTGAGATCAGAAGGAGAAAGAAATGAGCTCAAGTATTAGAAGAAGATGAGAAAGCTAAGAATTGACCCTACTTATGATGGCGTACAAATATTTTTTGGCTATAGAAATATCACAGGTGGTTTAGTGGGATAAACTATCTGTGATATGTATCACAGACGGTTATAAATTCCAACAGTCTATGATATATAATTATCACAAATGATTATTAATGAGAACCGTTTGTGAGATTTATTTATCACATACGATTTGTAATTGGAACCGTCTGTGATGTATGTCACAAACGGTTATTAATAAAAACCATCTTTGATAAGCGTTTTTTTTCGAGGGTCATCCACGCAGCATAAGGAGGATGAGACAGCAGCCACAACCAACTTCATCGAGCCTGTAAGTTCAAGAAGCATGGCTGCCAGGAGAGCGCATGAAGAGGCTACTTTGCTGGCATTCATTCAGACACAATTACAGGCCTTGAATGTGCCCAAGCAGCATCAGGAGGAGGATTCTACATACTCCGTGGCACATCCGAGGCCTACAGATTTGTCTGGAGGAATGCTAGTGAAATAATCTTTTCATGTGCTCTCCTGGCAGCCATGCTTCTTGAACTAGTAGGCTCGATGAAGTTGTCCATGACTGTTGTCTCATCCTCCTCATGCTACGTGGATGACCCTCTGAAAAAAGACCATGCTTCGTGGTGGGCTTGGTTGATTTCTTAGGCGTACTCGCTGTCTTCTTCAAAGCAGCCGCATCAAAGACAAATGAATACTAATCTTAAATCACCAAGAATAAATAGCAGATCTATAAGCACATGTGAAAATCCACGGTATTTCTTTCACCAAACGCGCCCCAGAGCCGGCCGCCTCCTTCAAAGCAGCCGCATATATATCAGAGACATTTCTCACTACAGATAGATCTAGATCTATGGGGATGGCCAGATATTTAATGAAGCATATCGTATACAGTTATTGTTAAGAACCGCCTGTGATATGTGTTCCAGATTGCAGTTTGAACTTATAGGGGGCTGGTCAAACCGACCTGCTAGAGAATGCTAATGAAGTAAGTGTGTGCCAAACCGGAATACAATCACGGTATGACCAGCCCCTACAAGTTCAAGAAGCATGACTACCAGGAGTGTAATACCCTGGAAACGAAAAGAGTAAAGAATCGAATCGAGTAATTTGAATGGAAGCCGGGGAAAGAAAAGACAATTAAAGGAGTAGAAATTTCTGAAAAATAGAAGGGGTTTTCCATAAACTCCCGACAACCTGGGCCTGGGCCACGGCCCAGGAGGGGCCCATGTGGTGGCCGGCCATAAGGGGGTTCCCACCCCCAAACCCTAAACTCCACATTTCTCTCCCCCTCCCCCCTTTGGAGCCGTCGCCCCCCTTCCCCCTTGCTGTGCACCTCCTTATGCGTCGATTTTGGGTAAGATGCGTTCGTTTTCTGTCCTGTCCATCTCTTAGAAAGTTGTAGGTATTGTTCTTAGCTTTCCATAGCCACCGAGATCACGTGATTCCGCCTTACGGTTTAGGAGATATGATTTTTTTAGTGCGTGCTTCTCTGTCTGTCTGACGAGAAGGATCTGTCGGCTTGATCCTAGGTCTTGATTTAGTTAGAGGCATTTCCAGAACCTCCACCCAAATAAGTTATTGTATCCCTTTAAATTATATTTGAAAGCTGATAAAAATCATCTCCATTGGATCTGTATAATGAAAGTTATGATATTTTCTTTACTACTGTTCTGAATTCTGGGCAGATAAATGTTAGTATTTTCATCTATTGTTTAGACTACTGTAGAGGCCGAATCTGGGGTTTTGCCCTTCTAGAGTTTTATTCCTAGGAACGTTAGCTTTTTTTGGCACGGAGATCAGGAAAATCCGATCTGTAGTTTGGGAGATATGAATTTTTTATTATGAACTGTCTGGTCTGTCTCGAAAACCGAGGTCGTGAGGTTTGTCCTCGGTTTTGTTCAAATTAGGGGCGAATCAGAACCTTCACCCAACTAAGTTATTTTATCCCTTAAAATTATCTTTCCAAGCTGATAATAATCATTCTCATTGGATCAATAGGTTGAATGTTACGCCGTTTTCTTTATCTCTCGATCCGTATTCGGATGACGTAGATGGGTTGTGTTTAGCTGATAATTAGCCCTCTATTTTGGCCGAATCAGGGATTCCGCCAACTAATGTTTTGTAGCCTGATCTGTTAAGATTCAGTGAGCACTGGTTTCAGGTCTTTTAGAGTTACAGATAATTAATGGTGAATTTTCTCGCACCGCTGCTCGTAAGGGCTGAAATCTGGTCAATAGTTTATTTTCATTTTGGGTCTATGCGGTATATTGATAGTCGGGGTTATTGTAGAACACCGTAGCAGTGTTATATCGTTGTTCTTATTTTGGGAACATGCTTGTGTAGGCGGCGAGGCATCATGTGTGGAACACCTCCGCTGCCTACTAACGAGTCACAACGCGAAAGGCAATCTTCAGATATTAATCGGTGTTGAATTCAAAGGAATGCATAATGATATGTTGTTTACATGAATGTTCTTGTGCTTTGTTCATGGTGTTGATATACCGCAAGTGACTAGTGTGGCCTTATTGGTACATTATGTTGAGTGTGAATACATACTTATACTTGTTTACACATGTTGTTGAATGCCATGTGTCTTTTCCACTAATGTGTGTTATTCATTCATACCATGAGAAATCATCATGTTCATTGATAAAATTCATTATGACCACGAAAGTGGATTCTTTTGGTAAGTCCCATCAATTCCAAAGATGGGCATTTGAAAGACCCATCAATTCCAAAGATGGGCATTTGAAAACCCACCATTCCAATGTGGGTAGTGTTGACCACCATTCCAATGTGGCAACTTGGACACCGTATGAAACGCTCTTCATACGGTGATTGGGTCCGTGCTTTGTGAAGTACGGGCTTAATGAACACCGACGGTGTATCACTCGCTATACCAGTATATGCAATGATAAGTCCATACCTTCAATGCATTCTTACATTTCATCCATTCATGTATTCATTCCATACGCATATGTATGTGTTCCAATAATTGTTCGTAATTCAACCGAATTGTGTTGTCCACTCCATGCTTGATTATTCTTGTTTAGTACTTGCCGAGTCTTCGACTCACCCTTGCTTTGTATGTTTTAATTTGGTAATTGAGGAGGACGACAAGATGATTTGGTGGGGTAGTTCGACACACTACACTTCACTTTTATCCAATCGAACAATTATTCTTGCCATCCACCAAGTCAAATTGTTGAAATAAGTTCCGATTGTAATAATCCTATGTTAGTATCGCTTGACTGCTCGTGGTATTATGACCGCTTATCCATTCTTTACCATGATTCTAGTGATCGCTCATTGTCTTTCCTTAGGAATTTATGTTGATTGAATCGATAATCTAGTTTTAATGCTATGCTTAGTAGTTTGATAGGTTTGCGTGACATTTTGGCTTCCGAATAGCCGTGGTGTTACAGCTTGGTATCGAGCGGGCTTTAGGTCCGTGGTTCATTCAAACATATTAAATTGACACATCGTGCACATTAGGAGGGTTGGGTAAACTGTTGCTTCCCATTTCAATTGTGGTGACTCGAGTATTGAGTCGTTGTTAAATTGTGTTGTGCTATGATGTGTTAATCCATGATATGATGTGATAACCTCTATCTATGAAATTATTCTATGATCGTCATGAGATGATCTGATATAAATATATATATTCATAATTGATTGCATTAGTTATGCGTTTCGCTAGTGGGCGTTGATCAGTTGAGTTCGTGGTTGATGTCCTGGGTTTTGCCAGGCTACACCACTGTTTGTAGTATGATATTAGAGAACTTCTTACCTCTGTTCCATAAGCTCTGTATTGAGCATGAGCTCATTGATGAACTTGTTGCCTTTCTCGAACTGATATCTGGTTTCCTGGTTGTGGTTCCTGGCAGTTCGTGAATTCTTTTGAAACAAATATTTCCCTTTCGACTATTGTGATATTTCTGCTCCATGTGAGCATAGTTCAAATGCAAGATTCCTCTTTTCACAAAAGACTTGTTTTACCCCTGTTGGGGAAATTTACCTCATTCGTTCGTTTGGAATCTCGGTATTGGAAGACTTCTTTTGCAAGTTCTTTATCAAGTGTGTATTGATCTTGCATATTTCTCTTGGGCTGCTTTAGTACGTCGTTCTCTTCCTTGATTTTCGAATTTGACAAATTCTTGTCCGGTGGCGATTGATGAATTTCTCTTGGGTTCATGATGTTGGTAGACGAGTTTAAATAGGCCTTTAATGGTACTCCGAAAATATTATTGTTTTTCGATTGTCGAATTGTTTTTACTACGAATGATCTTTGTAAATTGGCAACATTGATATTTTCATAGTTGTTCTTTCTTTCTCATTGGAAAAGAGCGCTCGTTTACTCGCTTGATGGTTTGCCTAATGAGAATTCTTGTTGCAAGACCGTAACACGAAAGCATTGGCTCAATGTATTCCTTTGGAACACTCGCTTGTTGAAATTTGATGCATCTCTTTTTCAAGAAAAGCGTTAAAACCCTTTTGTAGTGCTTGGTTATGCTTAAGTCGGGGTTGCACCCAAACAAAGATTGTGGGCTACGGTTTCTATTAGACCCTATTTGTTTTTTCAAAATAGTTTCTTGCCTTTTCGTCATGAGCTCTCATTGTTGTTTGTGAACGTTATTCTTGACAAGATCGTTCTCTTTATGTTAGCCCTATCTCTCTTGTTGATAAGGGTAGCTCGGTTATCCGCTTGATTCTGAGAATGAAAATTTCCTTTCACAAAGTTCATTGAAGAAAATTTCGACTATGTTCATTTCTTTGGAATATTTGGAGTGTTGGAGTTTAGAACCTCCTTTGAAAAGAAAAGTGTCGAAATCCCTTTCTCTAGAGTTTTGTAGTCTTTGGGTGTGACGTTTGTTCAACTTTGTGGTTTTCGCACTCGAATTCTTTTTCTAGAATAAGTTGTTATTACAATTCCATTTGATGTCAAAATTTTTATGACCCGATTTGTCATGTTCCCTTTAGAAGGTTTATTGACACGATCAAGAATGTGAGAGTAAGGTTGATTCTGTTATAGAGAAAGAAGTTTGACCACCGTTCTTGTTGTTTCTAAAATGATCCAATTTCAAGTTTTGTGTTCATGACCTTTGGGGTTCAAGTTTATTTTGGTAAACGAAGTATGCCGCAGAAACAATTTGTTGTAAAGTTATAATAGTTCTTGATGATGCGAGCACTTTGATATTGAATGCTTGTTGTTCTTATCCGCTAAGGTCGACATTCTCTTCTTTTGAGGCTTATGCTTTCAACCGTGGACTCCCTTATGTTCAATGAGTTCATTGCTTAATTGGTTTTCTCCTTGGTCCTGTTTGTGGCGAGTGGTAAATGATTTTCTAGTTGGTGAAAATCGCTTTCATGTGCCTCTTCTTTTGAGAAATATTCACCCATTATTTTCGCATGAGTCTTTCGAGGTGTTTTCTAATTGACGTTGTGAGATTGATGTTGAAACTTGAAGTAAAAATAATCACCTCTGTGATACCGCCTAAATGAGAATACTTCAAGTTTAGTTTCCGTGACCTTTTGGAGTTCGTGAATATTCTGGTAACTGAGATTGTTTTAAGTAAAATGGTGCATGGAGATATCCTATTGCTTCTTAAGAGTTTCGTGTGATTTAGTCCTAAAGGCTCCTTGGTTTGAGTTCGCAAAGTGAGGTTGCAATCAAAAGAAATTTTCGTTGCTTTCGTTGAGAATCCGTTTGCTTTTCGTGAAGTCCTGTAAAGGAAAATGCTTGTTTTGTGGCTGAGGTCATTTGGATTACATGTTTCATGAGTAGATGAACTGTTTCGAACAAATTTGGCGTGTTGAAAAATTTTATTTGTTCTTAAGTAGTTCCGTGGGTTGAACTGAAGAACTTACTTTGTTCATGTGGTAAGGTGTTATTAGTTCAAGAACTAATTGTTGTGTTAAAGGAAAGAGTGCAGTAGAGTATTTGATAATTTGAGTCAAGTTTTGTAACTTGTGATTATTTGAATCGCTCCTAAACCTCTTACTCTTTCCGCTCAAGAGATGTCGAGTTTCAATCGCAATGTCTTTCTTTCAGATCGGATGTTATTTGCTATTCTCTCTTGAGGGATGTGTGCCTCAATCGCGAACTTAGTTTTCGCTTTCCAAGATCACCTTTAGCGTAATATTTCTTTTGGTTTCTTGGCCGTGGTGAGCAACGCTCTGTATGAATGAACTTGTTTTTGTTCGCCTCTTCCTTTGAGAAAGGATCACGCTTTGTGTTGCGAAGTGTTTGCAAGGTGAAAGTTTGGCAACTGCTTGGTGGTGGATGAGTAATCGTAGCAATGATATTTTGCTACCAAGTTAGTGAGGAGTAGTAGAATGTGAAATGGTTTTGATCTGTATCCTTGGAGGAAATTGATTCACCGAGATGTTTGACTTCAAGTAAGTCCGAAAAGTGTTACTACCGATTAACACTGTATAGTGAAATTCTAGAACTTCAATTCGGATTTAAAATGTTGGTGATTATCTGAGGTATGGAAACCTTCATTGAATTTTTAGAGTAACGAATTGGATAGCATTGCGAGATGGTGTGGATGATGTATTTCAGTTTGAGCATAATTTGATAATGTACAATTAAGAGGTTTAATCTCTTGAGGTATGCGATGAATTCAATTCCAATATTGAGAGAAGTTTTACTCTCAAGAGAGAAGCGGAAGAAAGGATGTTTCTTCGAAAATGATGTGTTTCCTTGCTTCTCGCTTGGGTTTTGTGCCGTTGATAAGTGTTTTCAGACTTTGAGTTGGGGTCGTGTTGGCATGATCAATCTTTCCATTCAATGAGTAAAAGAAATATTTGATTTGAGTATTCAAGCAAATTTCTCTTTGGTTTCCGTGGTGTTCTTTCGCAAATTGATTCATTGGAAGTGGAATTGCTTTCTCGATGAATTGTCACATTTGGGATTTAACCTTTTTGGTGAAGAGTTAACATTGCGTGGTTGCGATGAGAACTCTCTATTTTTTTTCAGTTGGATTCTCTTCATTTCCGACAGTAGAAGAAATTAGGAAGCTGGCTTATCGCTTTGACCGTCTTGGGTACATACGCGAAGTACGCAACGTAAGGTGTGTGCTGGTGCTGAGTGAGCAGCAGGACTATTCAAAGTTGGAGATTAAGTTAAAAACGTTGACCATCGAGTAAGGTCTTACCTTCGATCCTCTTCTGATGAGTGTACCTACAATGTTCAAGTTGATTGTTATGTCAGACATCGCTTCACATCTTTGCTTTGTGGTTTCTCTATTCCGAGAGAGAGACCACTTGGGAGATAGAGTCTCGCATGCGCGAGCAGTATCCAGACCTGTTCGTTTCTGGTACGTGTTTATCCTTGATAATTTCCAGGCATAGTTTTTGTTCGAGTGGATTGGCCTGTAGATTCGAGGTCGAATCCTTTTAAGGGGGGTAGAATGTAATACCCCGGGAACGAAAAGAGTAAAGAATCGAATCGAGTAATTTGAATGGAAGCCGGGGAAAGAAAAGACAATTAAAGGAGTAGAAATTCCTAAAAAATAGAAGGGGTTTTCCATAAACTCCCGACAACCTGGGCCTGGGCCACGGCCCAGGAGGGGCCCATGTGGTGGCCGGCCATAAGGGGGTTCCACCCTCAAACCCTAAACTCCACATTTCTCTCCCCCTCCCCCCTTTGGAGCCGCCGCCCCCCCTTCCCCCTTGCTGTGCACCGCCTTGTGCGTCGATTTTGGGTAAGATGCGTTCGTTTTCTGTCCTATACATCTCTTATAAAGTTGTAGGTATTGTTCTTAGCTTTCCATAGCCACCGAGATCACATGATTCCGCCTTACGGTTTAGGAGATATGATTTTTTTAGTGCGTGCTGCTCTGTCTGTCTGACGAGAAGGATCTGTCGGCTTGATCCTAGGTATTGATTTAGTTAGAGGCATTTCCAGAACCTCCACCCAAATAAGTTATTGTATCCCTTTAAATTATCTTTCAAAGCTGATAAAGATCATCTCCATTGGATCTGTATAATGAAAGTTATGATATTTTCTTTACTACTGTTCTGAATTCTGGGCAGATAATAGTTAGTGTTTTCATCTATTGTTTAGACTACTGTAGAGGCCGAATCTGGTGTTTTGCCCTTATAGAGTTTTATTCCTGGGAACGTTAGCTTTTTTTGGCACCGATATCAGGAAAATCCGATCTGTAGTTTGGGAGATATGAATTTTTTATTACGAACTGTCCAAAACCGAGGTCGTGAGGTTTGTCCTCGGTTTTGTTCAAATTAGGGCCGAATCAGAACCTTCGCCAACTAAGTTATTTTATCCCTTAAAATTATCTTTCCAAGCTGATAAGAATCATTCTCATTGGATCAATAGGTTGAAAGTTACGCGTTTTCTTTATCTCCGATCCGCATTCGACAGACGTAGATGGGTTGTGTTTAGCTGATAATTAGCCCTCTGCTTTGGCCGAATCGGGATTCCGCCAACTAATGTTTTGTAGCCTGATCTGTTAAGATTCAGTGAGAACTGGTTTCAGGTCTGTTAGAGTTACAGATAATTAATGGTGAATTGTCTCGCATCGCTGCTCGTAAGGGTGAAATCTGGTCAATAGTTTATTTTTATTTTGGGTCTATGCGTATATTGATAGTCGGGGTTATTGTAGAACACCGTAGCGTGTTATATCGTTGTTCTTATTTTGGGAACATGCTTGTGTAGGCGGCGAGGCATCATGTGTGGGAACACCTCCGTTGCCTACTAACGAGTCACAACGCGAAAGGCAAGTACTGTATGTTAACTGGTGTTGAATTCAAAGGAATGCATAATGATATGTTGTTTACATGAATGTTCTTGTGCTTTGTTCATGGTGTTGATATACTGCAAGTGACTAGTGTGGCCTTATTGGTACATTATGTTGAGTGTGAATACATACTTATACTTGTTTACACATGTTGTTGAATGCCATGTGTCTTTTCCACTAATGTGTGTTATTCATTTATACCATGAGAAATCATCATGTTCATTGATAAAATTCATTATGACCACTAAGTGGATTCTTTGGTAAGTCCCATCAATTCCAAGATGGGCATTTGAAAGACCCATCAATTCCAAAGATGGGCATTTGAAAACCCACCATTCCAATGTGGGTAGTGTTGACCACCATTCCAATGTGGCAACTTGGACACCAGATGAAACATTCTTCATACGGTGATTGGGTCCCCGTGATTTGTGAAGTATGGGCTTAAGTGAACACCGACGGTGTATCACTCGCTATACCCCAGTATATGCAATGATAAGTCCATACCTTCAATGCATTCTTACATTTCATCCATTCATGTATTCATTCCATACGTACATGTATGTGTTCCAATAATTGTTCGTAATTCAACTGAATTGTGTTGTCCACTCCATGCTTGATTATTCTTGTTTAGTACTTGCTGAGTCTTCGACTCACCCTTGCTTTGTATGTTTTAATTTGGTAATTGAGGAGGACGACAAGATGATTTGGTGGGGTAGTTCGGCACACTACACTTCACTTTTATCCAATCGTAACAATTATTCTTGCCATTCACCAAGTCAAATTGTTGAAATAAGTTCCAGATTGTAATAATCCTATGTTAGTATCGTTTGACTGTTCGTGGTATTATGACCGTTTATCCATTCTTTACCATGATTCTAGTGATCGTTCATTGTCATTCCTTAGGAATTTATGTTGATTGAATCTGGATAATCTAGTTTTAATGCTACGCTTAGTAGTTTGATAGGTTTGCGTGACATTTTGGCTTCCGAATAGCCAGGGTGTTACAAGGAGAGTGTGTCAGGTTCGATGAAGTAGGTTGTGGCTACCGTCTCATCACCTCATACTGCGTGGACAACAATAAAAAAAAGACCATGCTTCGTGGTGGGCTTGGTTTCTTTCTTAGGTGTACTCGCCGTCTTCTTCAAAGCAGCCGCATCAGAGACAAAGGAATACTAACTTTAGATCACACAAGAATAAATAGATCTACAAACATACTTAAAAATCTACATTATTTCTTTCACCAAACGAGCCCCAGAGCCAGCCGCCTCCTTCAAAGCAGCCGCATATATATCAAAGATATTTCTCACTATAGATAGATCTAGATCTGAGGAGACAACCAGATATTTAATGGCCCCATATCACAGACAGTTCTTGTTAAGGACCATATATGATACATATACAGTTTCACAAACAGTTATCGTTAAGAACTGTCTGTAATATTTATCATATACTGCAAGAACCGTCTGTGGGGCCTACGATTATCACAGACGGTGGTTATTTAAAACCGTCTGTGATACGTACCACAGACAGTTCTTTTTAAGAACGATATGTGATATGCGTAATTAAATATCTGGTCATCCCTACTCTACACAGATTTGTCTATAGTGAGATATGAGATCTGTCTCTGATATACGCGTGGCTGCTTTGAAGAGGCGACCGACTCTGGTGCGTTTGGTGAAAGAATTAAATACCATAGATTTACAAGTGTGTGTTTGTAGATCTATTTATTCTTGGTAATCTAAGTTTAGTATTTAATTCTAATTATATGCATTATTATATAATCTAGAGAGAATGATGATAGTTAGGTTTATCATTCAAGGAGGTTATTGACAGTTAAGATTTACAATAGAACAATGAGGGGTATGTATATATATATTGACTTATCCTGAATTGTGTAAAATAATACTATTTACATCATAGTGAGGCTCAGTACTTCTGACTATGTCATGAAATGAATTGGAGGAAAAGAGGAGAAGGAAAGGACGAAGAAAGAGATGTTGGTCAATTGGAAGAGATCTCGCGGGATATTTGGAATATTCGTGGTGAACTCAAAGGGTAACGATATGTAATTCTTTATATTTGCCCTGGGTTAATCGCTATTCAATTTGTAGTATGTTTGGTCAATAGGAAGAGTACGTAGTTGCGTGCATTAATCTAATTAATTTGTTACATGTGTAGCGTAGATAGACCGAAGCTAGATGTACGTTGAGAACCGTGTGAGTGAAGAGTACATTGATGGTGTGTCTGCTTTTAGAAGACATGCCGAGCAGAATATGTTAAAGAAGGGAATAAAATTTATGCACTGTTCTTGCATTGATTGCGATAACCTGAAGATATTTACCAACCCGACATAGATCGAAGGGCACTTGATTCGAAGGGGTTTCAAAAAGGAGTATACATGTTGGATCAGTCACAATGAAGTGCAGATTATACCAGAGGGTAGTAACATCTTCGAGGGAGACAACAGTATGCCGCTGAATGTGGTCTGTGCTTTCAATGAGGGTAGGTCGTACGGTGATAATCTAGATAAGATGCTACGCGATGCAGAAGGGGACTATAGTGGGAGAGAGTTTGGTAAATTAAAGGGCGTAATGGAGGACTCGGTGCAAACTTTGTTCCCGGGCTGCAAGTCAGAATACACAAAGTTGTCATCCGTTCTTGAACTACTGAAATTGAAAGCAAGCAATGGTTTATCCGACAAGAATTTCACGGTGTCACTATGTTTCCTAGCGGACATCCTTCCATAGGGAAATATGTTGCCCAGAATCACCTACCAAGCCAAGAAGGTTCTTTGTCCATTGGGAATGGAAGTAGAAAGAATACCTGCATGCTCGAACGATTGTATCGTCCATCGTAAAGAGTATTTAGACATACATGTATGTCCGGTGTGCAAAGCATCCCGATACAAGTATAAGAATCACTCCGATGATGGAGAGAGCATGGAGATGAAGCAAGGACATTTGCTAAGGTGTTGTGGTATTTGCCTATAATTCCTCATTTGAAGCATTTATTTGTGAACCGAAAGGGGGCAAGATTGTTGCGTTAGCACTCGGAGGAGCGTAAGAAAGATGGAAAGATAAGACACCCTCCTGATTCTACCCATTGGAGAAAGTTTGATAGGAGATTCGAAGATTTCGGTGCAGAATCGAGGAATATAAGGTTTGGGTTGAGTATAGATGGAATGAATGTTTTCGGTAATATGAGCAACCAACATAACACCTGGCCTGTGAATCTATATATGTACAATCTTCCTCCTTGGTTGTGTATGAAGCGGAAGTACATTTTGATATCACTATTTATCCAAGGGCCGAAGCAACCTGAGAACGATATTGATGTGTACCTAACACCATTGCTAGAAGGTCTTGTGACACTGTGGAACGAAGGGGCACAGGTATAGAATGCGTACAAACAAGAGAACTTTACTTTACGCGTCATGTTATTCTGCACCATCAATGATTTTTCTGCCCTTGGTAACTTGTCTGGATTCCGCACAAAAGGAGCCAAAGCATGTCTGTCGTGCTTACATGATACCGAGAGTGTGTGGCTGAACAACTCGTGTAAAATTGTGTACATAAGTCACCGTAGGCTCCTTCCTAGGGATCACCCATACCGCAAGATGAAGCAACAATTCGACGAAAATAAGGAGGACAGTTCACCTGCAAGGGCTTTTAGAGGGAGAGAGGTCTATGATATGGCTAAAGATATGGATGTTGTGCTTGGAAAGAGACGTAAATTGAGGACTCGTGAGAAGAACATCTAGAAGAAGCGATCAATTTTTTGGGATCTACCTAATTGGGAGAACTTAGAAGTTCGCCACTACATCAACATCATGCACGTGGAGAAGAATGTATGTGATAGCTTGATTGGTCTCTTATTGAACATTCGTGATAAAACAAAGGATGATGTCAATGCACAGCGTAACTTGGTTGATACGAATATAAGGACCAAGTTAGAACTGAAAGAGACCGATGAAGGGCGATTGTACCTTCCCTCAGCTTGCTACACTCTGTCCAATGTCGAGAGAAAGGAACTGTGCCAGAGCTTACAAGATGTAAAAGTTCTGTCTGGTTACTCTGCCAGCATGAAGAAACTTGTTTCTATGGAAGATTTGAAATTAATTGGTATGAATTCTCATGATTGTCATGTGTTGATAACATAAATGCTTCCTGTTGCAATTAGAAGTATTTTGCCGAACAAAGTCATAGTGGCAATCATGAGGTTGTGTTATTTCTTTAACTCAATTGCTCAGAAGGTCATCGATCCCGAAGGACTAGATGCTTTACATGCCGAGGTGGTGACGACTCTATGTCATCTTGAGATGTATTTCCCTCCGTCATTTTCGATATCATGGTCCATCTCATTGTTCATCTTATGAAAGAGATAAAGATATGTGGTCACGTATTCCTACATCATATGTACCCGTTTGAGAGGTACATGGAAATTCTTAAGTCCTATGTATAGAATCGATTTTGACCCGAGGGTAGCATCATCAATGGTTATGCAACTGAAGAGGTCATTGAGTTTTTCATCGACTACATGGCTTAGGTGGAACCGATTGGTATGCCTCTATCTCGTCATGACGGGAGGATGGACGGTATCGGGACCATCGGAAGGAAAGTAATCACTCCCGATTTCGACGTGTACGCTCAAGCCTATTTCACAGTCTTGCAACACATGACCCAAGTGTCCCCGTACATCAACGAGCACAAAGACATGGTACACCAACAGAATCTAGACCGGTCGGAGGTTTGAATCACAAGAGGGCATACCCGCTGGTTCAACGAATGGCTAAATGTGCGATTCGCTGGGAGGCCGTCATCAAGTGATGATATGCTGCCATGGTCGGAAAAAGGGACAAAATCTACAAGTGTGAGATGGCAAGGATACGACATAAATGGGTACATATTTTATACGACGGCTCAGGATAGGAATAGCAGAGTCCAAAATAGCGGTGTCTGCATAGATACGTTTCATGAGCATTTCAATACCGTTGGGTTGAGATCCTACTATAGGTTTGTAAAGGAGATTTGGCAGTTCGACTACGTACTTTTCAAGATCGCCCTGCTTCGGTGCCATTAGGTCAAACTTCCACAGGGTGTGAAGGTCGATAAGTACGACGTCACTACTGT
Source organism: Hsuehochloa calcarea (assembly GCA_036346395.1). Taxonomy (NCBI): domain Eukaryota; kingdom Viridiplantae; phylum Streptophyta; class Magnoliopsida; order Poales; family Poaceae; genus Hsuehochloa; species Hsuehochloa calcarea. The sequence goes on along the minus strand of CM070604.1, from coordinate 38,729,347 downwards.
GGACCTCGAATGTGTCGGATACAAGGATGAACCATTCGTACTCGCTAAGCAAGTTGTTTAAGTTTTTTATGTAAAGGACCCGACAAATAAGAACCATCATGGAAAAAAGAAGGATTGTCGGAGTTGAGAATGTCATGGATGAGGAAGAGTACAATCAATTTGTCGAGTTGCCTCCTTTCGGATATGGCATCAGACTCGAGGAAAAACCCAGTGAGGAAGCTATCAATATGTGCTTCGATCATCGTGAAGGGCTATTTTTTCAAACGAAATAACAAAGTGGAATGATCCCACACGGTGAACACCTATTTGGAAAATCGTTCCATTGTAATTAAGAAACTCGACATGTTATTAAGGAATTATTCCATTGTAATTGATTCACTAATTTGGAAATTATTCCATCTGTTATTGTATCTGCTTTCTTATTTTCAAAGGGCATGGCTAGCATTCCCTGAGGCTAGCCAAAAAAATAGAATATTTTTTAGCTATAGAAGGAACTATCACATGCGGTTTAGTGGAATAAACTGTCTGTGATATATGTAGCATAGACTATTCCTAAGGTGCGAAAATATTTCTCCTCCAACACACGCGTTAAAAAAATTCCCCATACCCGTGCTGAGCATCACAGATGGTTCTATAATAGAATTGTATGTGATACTTATCACATACGGTGCTTAAATATAACCGTCTGTGGTATGCTAGCTTATCACAGACAGTCCTCAACTAGAACCGTCTAAGATATGATCAGTTATCGCAGATGGTCCTGGAATAGAACCGTCAGTGATATTATCGCTTATCACAGATGGTTCTTTAAGAGAACTGTCTGTGATATGCATTTATAAGTAGGGCACTGCTAGGGTTTGCATCCTTACTCCTCAGAGCTCACTCTCCAGTACACTTCCCCAGCACCCATACTTCACGTGTTCCTCCTGAGCCTCCTCTCTCCGCATCGTCGTCCCCACGCCATCCTCCACCCCAACACCGTCATCATCCCCGAGCCTCCTCTCTTCGCACCATCGTCCCCGCGTCGTACTCCTACCCTACGTCGTCGTCATCCCCGCGTCGGCGTCCTCCCTCTGCGACCCTTGACCTCCTCCCCACGTCGGCGTCCTCCCTCTACGTCCCTCGACCTCGACGACGCCTCGCTCCCCCGACCTCGACTCCCACTTCGTCTACACCTCCCATCAAGGTACAAGCTCACCACTTTGGATTGTGCTAGTAGAAGTTTCAAATTGTGCTGATTTGATTGACTCTAGCACTGGAATATATTACTTAGCAATGTTGTGGGAGGTATGAGCTCACCGCTTTGGATTATATAATATTGTGCTATGTTATTCATGCTCATCAGATCCCTCTGATTCATTATGTTGATGATGTCTGGTTATTTTGCTCCATTCTGTTGGTAGCTTCTGTTCACTACGATTATTATTTAGTCATTGTTTATATTGCCATCAGTTGAAATATTATGTAGTTGGTTCAATTGAAATATTGTCAGTGAACTCTCAATTGATGATTTATTTTGTTACGAAGTTCTATCTTTTGAGAATTTTATCCTAATTGATGTAGTACTGATTTGTTGATGTAGTAATATCATTTATTGATGCAATACTGATTTGTTAATCTTGCGAGACAACAAGTAAGTGAGATAGCGTCGCCGAATGCATATGGATCTCTGAGGAAAGTTGAACCTAAGCGACATGCCAGAGGAATATCTAAAGTGCCTATGGTCTGAATGACCTTCACGACCGTTAGTACATCTTGGGTCATGCTGCTTCCCAAGAAAGAAACGACAACATTCCTGATCACCTGCGGTATACTTGGAAGGGAATGGGTCCCCATCACCACACAGAAATGGAAGGATCTGACGACTGTAGAGAAAGTGTAACTGTGGACTCAAATTACAACGTTGTTCGAGATCGCACCAGAATTCTCTGAAGTCGTGTGATGGCAATTGTTCCTCGCGATAGGACACGCTTGGAAAACCTTAGGGGTAAACTTGTCATGGAGTATGTGAACAAGGATCGGACGCCCTGCACGAAGTATAGTTTCGTGTCGTCGGATACATGGGACGCCTTGTGCAGATGAAGATGGCGGATGAATTTTAGCAGCAAAGTGCGGCGCATAAGGCTATCTAGGCACAAAACATTCACCCCACAAACTCGGCACCGCTGGGTACGCGGGTAAAATCCCAAGATGGATGAGTGAGGACGACATGACAATCTAGTCGAAGGACTCCCCGCCATTTGTCGGGCTCACAGACGAGCGCGCCCGAAATTGGTTAAGAGCGAGGGCCTCAACCACATCGTCGGGCGCCATCTCTTTCACAAACCCGACAGACAAGGGAGTGTTCCAACGTCTGGTACGATATGTTGGACTACCTAGTTGTTAATAAGTTCATAACTTCGTAGGGTCTAAAATAACATGATGGACTCTTGCAGCAAAAATTGAGTACCCAATCTTCCCAATGCTCCTTCAAAGTAGTCAGGGACATGGATATAATCCGCAACCCTGGGAAACAAGTAGCACCCAGGTCGCACGTGAGGCCTTGGTGTTTACGTACCTTAGAAGCATGGATTCCCACATGACTCCGACGCGTATAGGAGTCGGAAGAGATCCAACACCGAGCGTGCGGAATAGTAGAAAGCGGAGTTTAGTGCATAGATTACTGCACAATTTCAAGCACAGATAACATCATTGCAAGAACAAACCGGTCGCAAGATGTCCCCATGATTTTGGGATCCAGTCCCCCTCAACATCGAAGTAGCGTCGTGTCCACGCCTGCACTTTATGAACTTAGCGATGCCTAATTACCTATTGACCGTATCCAGGTAATGTACATCTCTAGAATAGTTCAAAGATAGACATGTAGGATGCCTTAGCTAATTATGTATCGTTTTGTAGGTGCCCATGCCCTGCAGGCTCCAAGTGAGGCTGGTTGAGTCTATTTCTGTTGAGGCTAGGCGGGGGGTGGTGTTTCCATGCCAGGAAGGGATAGTGGTGCACGGTGCCCAGCTGGTGTAGGGTTACGCCAAGGTCCAGGCGGACATGGTACATGATAATTTGATGGTCGTCCAGCTAGAGAAGCGCCCAAACGAAGACATCATAACACTAGGAGATGCCTTGCACACTTTTGTCCAATGGCCCAAGAGAGACATCGCCCTGGACCCTACTGTACCGCGATCTCCACATGACCATGCCTCGATGACTCCACCTCAACCCCCGCTTCAGAAGGCCTCCGTATCCCCTACTGTGGAGTCGTCTTCTAGGAAGACAAATAGCACGTGAGGCGTTAAGGCCAAATCGAAGAAGATTAACGTGCCTCACAAGCCCAGAACGTTCTTCCTCGGAATGCCGTTGGTCTGCGACACAACATTACGTCACATTGGTATGGCTTGCGGGACTTTGCATGCTTAGTACATGCGGTGGACCGACGAGGCGAGGGAAGACTAGCCTACTGGATTCACCATCAGCTACACGGAGAACCATTTCCACCACAAGCTGGGCTACTTCGTTGTGGGCTTCATCCTCGACGCCCTCGACACCTCACTTCTACGATACTACACACTAAGTGTGTACAATCAAGTCCTACATTTTTGCAATACCGATAACTGCCATAACTCATTGCTTATGTATAGATACTTGATGTAACAAGCTCGGCGATCGCGACAACTTGTGGGTTTCCTCAACCCACATTTCATTTCTGAGCAATGCATCATCCAAGACGCATCCTATGTTGAGAAGTACATAACGAAAGGATTACTTACTCACCGTGACAAGGACTACATACTTGTGCCCTACAATGAGGGGAAATGTAACATCCTAATTTCCAGGGTTCTTGAAAAATTTCAAAAATAAAAATAACCATATGAATTTTATTGCCAAAGCTTAACTGTGAATTTAATATGAATTAATCAAACCTCAATAAATTAAAATTTGATTTAATTGAATTTTTTGACATTTAAAGTCAAAAATATTATTTTAAGTTTTTTTTTGGATTTTCTGGGATTTTAATAGGCTTTTTCCTATTTCCTGATAATTAAAAATAATTTATTTGTAAAATTAAAAGACAAATTAGAGTAAAAATATTTTTATCAAGTTCCAAGTAATTCAAGGAATTTATGTGTATTTTTTTCTAGAATTTTTGGACTTTATTTGCTATTTTCTAAAAAGCCTTTTGATTTGTTGCATGTTCTGAAATTTGAAAATCACTTAAAAACCTCTTTAATGTTCCGGTCTGAATTCTCGGCCCATTACTAGTCCTTCCCGCTTCGCCAGCCCAGCTACGCCAGTCCGCTTCCCACGCGGCCCGCCTGCTCGTCGTTTTCTCCTGCTCCCTTACGCTCTCCATAACTCTGAAGACGAGGCATCTGTCAAGATGGACAAGGATATGAAAATAACTTTAAAACAGCGGGGAGAGAAAGAATTTCAGCAGTAGTTGAGTCAAGAGAGACATGAGATGAGTTAAAGAGTTCAATTAATCTTGCAAGTTAATATTTGCTTTAGAAAATAGTTTTGGACTCACTAAGAACGGCCAATCTAACTAGGGTCAAGACCTACAACAAGATGGCTCGATACCACCTCTGTCGGGACCCAAATATGCAAATCTGGACCCTCTGTGTATTCTCGCACTAGTCCAGATCACGCTTAGTGCACACAAGGTCAACATTGATGAAATATCACATCCATACAACGAATATAAGAATAAACGAGTACATTTAAATAACAAATAACTGTTGGGACCTTACGGTCGAGTTTTACATTTATTAAGCCATGCAAGGCTGACAATAAAGAAATAAACTGCAGCGGAAACGAAATAAACTCCGGTGGCTCCCATTAATTTACCACAGGCAACCAACTGGGATCAAGACCCTAACGCTCAACCTTCGTTGAATTCCTCTTCAAAAGCAAAGCATTTACTCCTCCACTTCATTGATTTGTTTAGCAAGAGTGAGTACACACCGTACTCGCAAGTCATACCACATAATGCATTTATACATGATGGCTTATTCCAAAGAAATGGCTTATGTGGTTATTTTGCAGAAATGCAACATTTGCAATTGAATACAAATAATAGATTGAAAGCATTATTCAAAACAAATAGACAATAATAAGTTAACAATTGATTTCACAAAGGACACACAGTCTAATCAAGTTCTTTCACACAGCTGAACAAGTTATCTCACACTGGTGACCCTTCCCAATTGTTTTATGAAAACTACCCTCGTGTGAAATTCCGAGCATGTCCATAACCGAGGACGCGGCTATTCGAATAGATTGGTTTAAACACTCTGCAGAGGTTGTACACTTTACCCACACGATGAAACCAACCGGATCGAGTTGATCACAACAAAACCTTTCGGAGACTTCATCTCAAACAATGACACTCTCGTGTGCTTTATCGCCAGTCAATTTGTACACACACCTTGGAACGACACACACCATTGGACAGGATGCAAATGAATCGTCTCCGCGATGTGACATATCACACCTCCACCCATCACATAGCTTAAATACAACCCGAGTTGTCAATGTCAAGACTCCATAACTTACTAAGTCGCCCACCCATACTAGGCATGTGGTCGCATGCAGAAGGCCCAGTTCAATGGCGCACAAAGTTAAGTCCTTAATTGACCAAGGCAAGACTTCCGATTTTAACCCAAATCACAAAGTTTAATAAGCACACACTCCACCATTCACACAGTAATCCACCACTTGCCTCGGCCTAAATCTTTTCCCACCACGTTGATTAAGTGCAACACATGCCATCAACGAGTAATAGCACACAAAGACACACAGATTCATCACACAGTTCCATAATCACTTAGTCAAGTTTATAATTGCAGCTCTCACATGAAATGATGACTCGTGGCATGGCTAAGCGCCTAATCAGATATAACCAACCCACGTTGGTGCTACAATAATACCAACTAATAATTAATCAACCTAGGGTGACAAAAGATCATGGCATACAATAGACAAGGTGGCATAACAATTTGGATTAATAACTACACCCAAAAGCATTTAAATAAATACTTGAAATAGAATGCAATACATTGAAACAAAGTATTTTGAAAACTGGTTCAAAATGATCAAAGGTATAACTTGCCTTGGAATAGATCTAGATATTGGTCTTGGTCTTGAGGTGCTCCTTCTTACGCAAAATTCCCAAGTATCGACGTCTACTCGCAAACGAGACAAAAGAAACAAAACAAATAAATAACAGAGGCAAAACAAACTCCAAAAATTAAATAAAATTCACCACTAAATAGATCTTAATTTTATATGAATTTACAAATTTGAATGGGCTCAATTGGACTTGGATGCAAAAGATATGGGCTTTGGAAGATTTGAAAATCAATTAAACCCTAATTTGGATTTTCTTGAATTTCCGAATTATTTTTATAAAGGAAAATCGGATTATTGCGCAATGCTTGCCACGGTAGAAAAAGAAAATAATAAAATCCAGATCGACAGTGGGCCCCACTGCCACCTCTCTCGCCACGGTGGATCGGGTCCTCCGAGCCGAGGCAAAGCCGACGCGCAAAGCGGAGGTGTGGCGCCGATGCGGCACCACGCAGTGACACGCCAGCGCAGTGCCGACTGGTCAGACACGCAGGCCCACGCCGGCCGACGCGGTGCGGCTTGGATCGCGCCCGACAACGGCGAACGGCGACGACTCGGTGAGGAAGGCCGAGTGCTCTGGGTAGCTCTGGCTAATGCGCACCTGGTGACGCTGGATTTGGCGCCTGGGGACGTCGGGGGTCGCCGGAATTGGCGCCGGAGCGGAAGAGGGTGACCGGGTTTTGCCGGCGTTGAACTCCGGTGGCGCCCGAGCGATGTCGAGGGGTTCCCGAGAAAGCCCTGGCGATGGGGATGCTGACGGTGTAGTTCCCGTGGGTAGAGCGTCACCAGTGGCGGCGCAAGTGGAGCTTTGCCGCGGCGCCAAAAGCTACAAACTCGAATTAAGGCGGCGCTAGGACTTTAGGAGGGCGAGGGTGGCGGCTCTGGGATCAGGAGCAGGAGGGGGACCTCAGGGGGGTTTTATAGGGCCGGGGGACGACGAGGGTAGAAACGCCCTAAATGAGTCCGTTTCGGCCACGATCGGAGATCCAAAATAAGGGAGATTGAGGGGAGTCGGAGGGGGAAACAGTAGAGATATGCGCGGATAGGAGGGAGTTCGCTCGTGCGGTTGGCGCGAGAAATCAGCGGCGGTTGCGCAATTGTCGGACGAGCTCCTTCGGGCGAAAATGGCGAGGGGGGAAAGCGGGAGGAAGAAGAAGGCGCGCGGGGACGACGACTCGGTGGGCCCACGCGTCAGAGAGAGAAGGCGAGGCGCGCGCGGGGGCTGAGATCCAAGCGTCCAGCGCTGATCCGACGGCGGGGCAAGCAAGCATGGGGAAGTCGGGCCGAGAAGAGCCGGGTCACGCGGAATAGTGTTGGGCTTCGGCCCAACACTGTTCAAGGGTTTTCATTTGATTTTTCTTTTAAATAAATCCAGAAAATACAAATAGCTAATAGAAAATAGCAAATGACTTTGGAAAAATTCCAGAAAATTATATAAAATATATCCAAGCATATAGAATCTAAATAAAATAATTTTGACAATTGTTGATATTGGGATTAAGCACATTAAATCAATTTGTTCTAAAAGTCCAATTTAAGCTTTTTAAATTAATATTCAAATAAATCCAAATGATGAATTTTCTTGCTACCAATATTTAAAAGATTTTCAAAGCTCTGAAATTTGGGATGTTACACTGGCGTGGCGCTCCGTCAGCACAACCTGAGCACCTCATCACCTCCTTTCGGCTTACGTGGCAGCCCACGTGTCCCTTGATTCTTTTCCTTTAGGAAAATAATTCTGAAAAATCCAAAAATCCTAATTTTCAGCATTTTATTTGTTTGCAAACTTGCAAAGGTCATATTTTCTTCATCTGAATTCCGATTTGACTAAGTCAAATTTCTATATTCATCTAAAATCAGTATCTTTCATTTGGTTCTAGTTTTGTAATTTTTTTATTTGGTATTGTTTTTTTTATTTGACTCTTTTCGCACGTATGGATTCCTGCATTTCAGAAATTTTTTTGGACCCGGCGATCGAAGCGTCACAACTCTTCAACGAAGGCAAGTTATAGGCCTTTGATCATCTCGTACCCATTTTTTAAATTATATTGTTTTTTTATCAACATGCATGGCTAGTTGTATAAAAATACTTTTGGAGATAGTTAAATACCCAATGTTTGGTGACCGGTTCACCATTCTTTCAAGGCGTATAGTGAGCGCTGCAATACTATCGTTGACTGAGCGCTACAATGTAATCATGGTACCTTGAAGCTTCCTGTCGATGTCCTCACGAATGGTAGTGCGTTGTTCATCCAAGAGCGTCATGAGCTCTCCCTTTACAACACACTCTTTCTCATCAGACGTCTCATCTGCCATGGTTAGCATAAAATAAAAGACAACACAAAGGTATTATCCCTATCAACTACTAGGTGACGGAAGGTGAAAACACACACTCTCAAGCGTCTTACCACACTCTTACAAGTGTTCTTACCAACACAACAGGTGGTACGACCGGTGGCTGGTTTGTGATACCATGTCGAGAGTGGGTATGATTGCAATAGGGGATCTGTTATGATCAAGAGTAGGTTGAGCTCGGAAGGCACAATATGTAGCAAGGAGTAGCAAAAACTGTAACCTGATTAGCAAAGTTGAATAAGGGTCCAAAGTATCTGTCCCGGTTGCTGGTCTAAAAAGTGTCTCTAGACCTAGCACAACACTGATCGATAACAAGGACTAGATACAAAGGATTCAAAGGATGCAAGGCTGGGAGTGGTCGTAGACCAACTGGGGGTGGTCGATTTGATTCCTCTTCACTGGGGGTGGTCGATTTGCTTCTTCTTCTTCTCTTTTTTTTTGACTGCTGAAACCCAACCTAGGGTTCCCTTTCTTTTCTTTTTTTTGGCTGCTGAAACCCAACCTAGGGTTCCTCTTCTTTTTTTTTGCGAATGTGACCTTGACTCAAAACTCTTCAAAACCCTCTTCTGGGTCTATGGATATATATGGGCCACAAACTTTTTTTTTGCAAATGTGACCTTGACTCAAAACTCTCTCTCTCTGAACTTTGACTAGCTCTGTTCGGCTATGGAAATTCTTCTTGGATTTTGTGTAGCAGGCACGATATGATGAGTGTGTGTGGTGTCCGAGAGCAACAAGAAACAAATAGGGTGATCGGGGCAGAAAACGAGTAGATGGTTGAACCCGAGTAGGTGGTCGAATCTGACTAGGTGGTCGAACGCGAGGAGGTGGTCGAAGGGGGGAGGGGGTTGTTCGAGTAGGTGGTGGCGCGGCCAGGATGGATGGTGGCACGGTGGGCGACGGTGTTGACTATCAACCAAAAACACGACTCTAAACCAGCAACACAACTTAGACAAAGAACACTAATTCAACAACGTGAAACAAATAACGGAAATTGCAAAGGCACAATGGGTGATAGGACAACGGAAGAACACGATGAACAAAAATATTTTGTGTGGCAATTTTCTTGAGTTTTAGGCTCAAGCATGGCATGCCGGCATCTCGGGCCATGCCAAGCTGGCCCAGCTACTGTTTGGCCCGGTTAGGCCGGAATATAGCACCATGCGTAGCCGGCCAGCCGTAGCACTCGATCTCCTCCGCGCAGACCATGCCATCCTCCACCGTCGCGTCCGGCCCGCACTGCCTCCATCGCCTCCTCACCTGGTCTCCTCCACGTTGTCCTCCTCCGTGTCGGTCGTCCTGCCCGCGTCGGAGATGATACACAAGGGCAGATTGTAGGAACGAGATCGATCAGGGTGAACGACAAGTTCATCCTGAAGGACGTCGCCCTTGTGGACAAGCTAAGATACAACTTGCTTTCTGATGAGTCTATGGCCCGATCTTCTGAAAGGTACTGATAAGTCGATTGTGGAGAACTCGACGTTGATGACCCGGAGGCTCCGACTAGAACAGATCAAACCTCCCGCAATCACTACACCACTGCTCCGTTGGTTATCAACCGTGCCGAACTCGGTTGACCTCGCCAAGAAGGCTATCTCCTGCATGTGAATCGAGAACACAAGCAAGAAAGTAGAAGATGTAATCTGATATTGTATAGATGAAGCACACAATGTGGGGTTCCTCAACCGTACGTGCGGTGAGATTACTAAGCAGAATAATCTCAAAGAAAAACCCACGTTAAACTATGACGGCTACTGTATATATATAGGGGGACGTGATGAGGTCGACCTAGGGTTGTGCGGTCGTGGGAAGAGGCATACACAACCTGGACTCCGACCTTGACACGCTTACAAGACCATATTAGGCCAAAACGGTGACGCAGCACCTTATTCACTATTCAGGTCGTGTATCTACGGTGAAGACACGTTGTAGGACCCGCCTCTGGGGTGGTTTTGAGGAGTCCATGTTATCTCTGGTCGTAAGCCTTCTTGAAGTGGTCGTAGACCCTGCGGAACTGGTTGTAGACCTTTTTGAACTGGTCGTAGTCCTATATTCCTAAGTACAAGTAAATCATCTCCGTTAGGCAGTGTCATAGAGTTCTCAAATAATACACTCGGCCCTAGAAATGAATTTACCTGATAAATAAGTTGACGAGCACGTGTCCAAGTAATTGGACCTTGCACATTATTCAAAGTAGTAGGAAGATGAGTGTTCATATCAGTAGAAGTGATGTCCTCATCAAAGACTTCTTCGAAGACTATGCGAATTAGGATGCTTCCTCCACTTGATTGCCTGTGGGCCTGTCGAATGGACTCCACAAGATATTTTGGTTTTCGCTGCAAATTTATCTTTTGCTGTTAAGCCCTGCGTGGCAACTTCTGTAAGACTTGACCATAAGGTCCTTTTTCTACTAATTAATATTGCTTTATTTGCTTCAATAGTTTCTTTGTTGTATGGATATGATTGCATCGTTGTTGCAATTGTGTGAGATAGATACTGATCTGAGACTAGTTCGGAATACACAGAGGGTCTCGAGGCTGCATACCCGGGGTCCCGACAGGAAAGTGCTTCATTACTTGCTATACAAATTTTATCTGTTCTTTATACATAATACGACCTTAGGTTTAATGACTAAAGCGACATACATGAGTAGGTTCCATTGGATCCTTTTAGTCATTGTACCAAAGTGGAACAAGGTAATATATCTTGATTCTGTAGTCAATAAGAACCACGACTTCACCCTTGTGCAAAAAGTACTCGACAGGTATACTCATTTCCTCCATACGTAACTCTATTGTAGTCTTCCTTCGTTTGAAATGTCCGAGGATAACTTTTTGGAATCACATAGGTCGTTTAGCGCCTATGTTGTCGGGGGAGGGACACACAAGGAACCGAGCGCTATACTACGACACAAGACACGATTTTCGATACCCACTACAACACAATAATTCTATATCACACTTCGTAACATGACCTCTCGAACTGACTATACATATATCCTATATTACACTTCTATTTTTGCAGTGCCACCAGCAACTATAACAAGGCAACGTATGTGCATTCTACGTTTGTTGTCATATGCTGAAAATCACGAGTGCTAAGATGAAGGATCCAGAGGTTTGTCAGTCAATCTCGCAATAATTATTTTGTAATGATGAATTTCAATATATATGCTTACTACTTTACTCTTGCTAGCGACAGGGAATGAAAATACCAGAAAGTGCCTTCCTTCTGGGCTTACTCGTAGACGTTCGAGGACTGCTCTCCGCCTTCATCATAGGGGACATAATTAAACAGTATGGAGAGTTTCACCCAAACGACACTAATTTATTGTAATTCACTTTGAGTTGTAATATATCAAATCACTTCGTAATTGATATTGAGTTTTTAAATCACTTTGAGTTGTTCTATATCAAATCAATTGTGATATATCTGTTTTCTGCTTGCTTATTTTCAGAGAGCATGACTAGTATTACCTGAAACTAGCCAAAAAACTAAAATATTTAGGTATAGAATGAACTATCACAAACGGTTTTGTGGAATAAACCGTCTATGAATGCGTACTATCACATACAACTATTTTTACAATTTATCTATGATATATATACAATCATAGACGGCTACTACTAACAACCATCTGTGATATGTATCCAATCACAGACGGCTACTACTAACACTCGTTTGTAATATGTATCCAATCACAAATGGCTACCACCAACAACAGTTTGTGATACGTCGAATATCACAGACAACTACTATCAAAAACCCACTACTACAGAAAACCTTATCACAGACGGTTCGAAACAGTCATCACAGACGGTTTTTGAACCGTCTGAATTTTTATGTCTGTGATAACAGGCGGTTATCACAGACGGTTTTTCAACCGTCTGTGATAAGTTTAACACAGACGGTTTTTTAATAGAACCATCCGTGATACTGAAGTATCACAGACGGTTCTATTACCAAACCGTCTGTGAATCTGAAGTATCACAGACGGTTCTATTACCAAACCGCTCGTGATACTTCATAATCGAGACGGCTCTAATAAAAACCGTCGTGATACTACATAATCACTGCACGGTTTGAGCTAAGAACCGTCTGTGAGGCTTGCTTATCACAGACGGTTCTTGGTTTAAACCGTCTGTGATTACCTAGTATCACACACGGTTTTGAACAAAACCGTCTGTGATATGTCCTTCCACTAACTAGTTTTTGTCGTATTTTCACTAGCCTCAGAATTGCTAGCCATGCCCTCGAAAACAAACAAGGTAAACAATGACATCGAGATTATTGTTGACAACTCAAAGTGATCATTTAACTCAAAATCAATTACAAACGAATAAGTAGAAACAATACATCACAGATTATTGTTGACAACTCAAAGTGTTCATTTAACTCAAAATCAATTAAAAAAGAATGTTTCAAGTATTGTCGCTAGAGTTACAAATTGAATTACAACTAGTCAAAGTGAGTTACAATATTGAATCAATTACAACTAGTCGACGACGTGAAACTCTCCGTCGGGGTTAACGATTTCCGACTTGATGAAGCCGCAGAGCAACCCTCGAACATGTGTGACCTCGTTCTTCTCGAGTGCTTTTAACTCTAGGTTCAAGTCCTGTCGCTAGCAAGAGTAAAGTAGTAAGAATATATATTTAAATTTATAATTAGAAAATAACTATAGCGAGATTGACCTACCTTGGGATCGTGTGTCGTGGAATTAATCAATAGCCGCATATGATGGCATACGAGAATGCGATAGGTGATCTTGTTTTTCTTTGACCGCAAAATGGATATACATATATAGGTACAATCGATTCGAGACGCAATATTTACGGAGTATGATATATTATTATTGTGTTGTATCGCTGTCGAAATCGCATCTTGTGGGTTAGTGTGGCGCTGCGTTCTTTGTATAAACCTCCCTCGGCAACATAGCCGATGAACGCCTCTACATGATTCCAAAAGTTATCCTCGCCCATTTCAAATGAAGGAAGACTACAATACAATTATGTGCGGAGGAAATGATCGTACCTTTCGAGTATTCCTTTAAGAAGGGTGAAGTCATGGTTTTGTTGAGTAGAGAATCAAGGTACAATACCATGTTCCTCTTTTGCACAATAATCACAAGAATCCAATGGAACCTACTCATGTATGTCGCTATAGTCATAAACCTATATATGTTCAAACGAATTTTGTGTAGCAAGTAGTGAAGCACTTACTCGTTGTACGGCACCATTATGTACTCCTTGCCGCTCGAGCAAGCAATCCCATTTTATGTAATTCTCGACGAGGATGCGTCTTGGTTTATTGTTTGCTCGAGATCACGTATGGTCGAGGAAACCCAGGTTCGTTGATTCGACGGGCACATTTCATAATGTATCCGACGTAAGGAATGAGTTGTGATATTTATCGCTATCACGTGAGTGTAGAAATTGATTGTACACACTTACGTTGTCCAACATCGTAGAAGTGAGGCGCCGAGGCGCTTAGGTTGTATAGGTCGAATAAGTCCTCGAAACCCACGACAAAGTGGCCCGCCTCGTGATGAAAATGCTCGCCCCGTATCGACGCCGATTCCAAGATGGCTCCCTCTGTTGGGTCTTGCGCGATGTACCACTCATGCAAAGATTGACAAGCTAGTCCCGAGCCGGTTAGTTCTTTGTCGAGACCAACGGATATCCAAGGAGTATTGCCCGGCTTGGCGGCGCTGAATCTTCTTCGATATCGATTTGTTCGTAACGAGACGCTGCGTACGCCTTCTCCGGAGATGACTCGTGGACCGATATGGTGACACGCTTGTCTTGTCCCTTGGCGCCTTCTCGACGGAACCGATGAGGCGGGCTTGAAGCGAAGGTGGGCGGACTCATCGAGGGTCCTATTGGAGAGGCAGCGGTCGTGACGATATCGCGCCATCGCAGGTCCGAGGCGATGTCCTTCTTGGGCCATCGGATAAAAGTGTGCACGGCATCCCCTAGTGTTGTGATTTCTTCGTTCGGGAATTTCGGTAGGATGGCCATGAAATTGTCATGTACCATGTCCACCGCACTGGCGTAACCTGCGCCACCGGGCACCGTCTTTGATCGCCTCTTCTGGTATGGATACACCATACCCGCCCGACCTCAATAGCAATCGACCCAACCATCCTCACTTGAGCTTGCGGGCGTCGGCTCCTACAAAACGGTACACAATTAGCTAAGGCGCCCTATATGTCTATATTTGGAGCATTCCAGATGTACATTACCTCGATGTTGTCGATCGGTAATTGCACGTCGTCATGTCCGAATTATATGTGGACGCGACGCCATCTCGATGTTGAGGAGGACTTGCTCCCAAATTAATGTGGGCGGCTTGCGCCCTCATGAGTTCATTTACTTGGTTACGTAAACTTGTTATTTATCCTTGAAATTTTTCAATAATGACATGTTCCAAATGAGGCGTCGTCTGGTCCTTGGATCTCTTCCTACTCCTATATGTGGCGTAGTCGTGGGAATCCATCCTCCAAGGTACGTAAACCCCAACGCCTCGCGTGCGACCGGTGCTCCTTGTTTCCCAGGCGTAGATAGTACATCCTTCTCCCCGCCCACTTCGAGGAACCTTGGGAAGATGCGAAGTCAATGCTTCTCGCAAGAGGACATCATGTTATTATAGACACCATGAAGTTATGGACTTATTAACAACTAAGTGGTTCGACATATTTACCAGCGTTGGGACACCGCCGCGTACCGGGTTTGCGAAAGAGATGTCGCCAAGACGTGGCTGATGCCCTCGCTCTTAACCAGGCTCGAGCGCGCTCGTCTGAGATCCCAGCAAACGGTCGGGCAGCGGTCTCGTCCTCCGCCGCCCACTTCGTGGCTTTACCCGCATACCCAGCGGTGCCGAGTTTGTGGGGGTGAGTGTTTTGGGCCTCGAGAGCTCAGGCGCCGCACTTTGCTCTGAAATTCGGCCGTCGTCTTCATCTGCACGAAGGCATCCCATGTATCCCGCGACAAGAAAGGATACTTCGTGAAGGGCGTCCGACCCGTGTTCACGTACTACGTGACAAGCAGGCTCTTGAAGGTCCTCCACGTGTGGCACATCGCGAGCAGCGCATGCCATCGCACACGGTGCAGTCCGCCGGGGAAAGTGAACGAGGCGTAAAGCTCACCACAACCGTCTCTCTCAGACATCCGCCGACACTTCCGTGTTGGGGTGGTTATGGGGACCCGTGCTCTTACAAGTACCCCGCAGACGGTCCGAATCTTGCAATTGCGTTTTGGGACTCGGCGGGATCGACATCACCGACCTCCGTGATCGCTCATGCGCCCGACGGCAATTTAGAGATTCCTCCGCCATCTCGCCTGCACCACCTTGATCGGAGATCCAGACGATTTGGCGACGTCGACGGCGGCGAAGACGGTGCCTCGCTATCTCGCTAACTTGCTATCTATATAAGTTACGTACGCAATGATTATTCACAGTGCACTTTCATATATCTCACAGTGCATGAATAATATGAAGTATGGCGTGGAGGCATGCAATTTCTAAAACAGTTTTTCCTTAAATGATATTTTTTGTTAATAAATTAATGTTTGATACCTCACAAAAAAAACACTTATGTTACTTCTTTAGGTAATTTTTATGGTATTACAACCCATCTATTCTATCAAAGATTTTTCATATATATATATATATGGCAATCCACGTGTCACAGACATGAGGGTCATGGGGGCACATAACAGTGGCATGTGGAGTGGCAACATAGGAGGCACATAACATTGAAGGGTCCTAACATAAATAAGGTAAAATGGTATGCAAAGAAGATCTACATAGAAATATTTGTCGATACACTAGTACAAAACATGTTATCTCGATGCTTCATCACGATGCATGAATAAACTCAAGTATGGTGTGGAGGCATGCAATTCATCGCAACAAAAGTAATGGAACTTCTATGTGTATAGTATATACTTGTTTACGCTCATAAGCATATACATGTGTATACTTGAGGTGTACATTCGCATGTATCTAACTTATACACAAGAAGCATCCAAGCCGTAATAAAATTGCAAAGTGTATTAAAGTTCACGTGCTAATTGGCGGTGAAGTTGAAGAAAACCAAGTTTGGCAAGAAACAATGGACACATGCCAAAATTATCGCTTGTAAGAAGCCCAAAACAATCCTAATCCCTAATTTGCATTGATGCCATCAAATTCTTTCATTTGTATTCTTAAGATCCCTGTGTTATAAGGCTAGGTTAATCCAATTAAAGCCAAAATGATAAAACAACTTCTCGCTTGGCATATAGAAAGATATCCTTAACATCAAGGAGGGTAAATACCAAAAGACTTACTCAAAGGGCGCCAAGATGTATTCAATTTTTTGGATAAAGAACATTTCATTTTTAGACCATTCGTTGATCACTGAAAGTACAACTTGAGTGGAGAAAATATATTTGTTCATTTTTTCTTTTGTACTCTAAGATTCTCAACAAGGCTAATGATATTTAATGCACGCTGAATGAGGAAAGAACTTATCATATGGCATATAGAAAGATATCCTTGATGTCGAGGATGAAAGACCAAAAGACATACTCAAAGTGCGTCAATATGTATATAGAATATTTCACTTTTAAACCATCCATTATTCACCTGAAATTACTACTTGAGCCCCAAAAAACAAGCATCAAAAAACAAGCATTGATAATTGACGTAGTAATAAAACAGTACTATATATTCCCACAAACATTTAAGCATGTTAATGTCACTGTAGGTGGATAATAGGAAACTTGAGCTAAAAAAGCATAGAAATCCCACACAGATAAGAAGGAATTGCCGTCAGAGTACCATAAGGATCATCGTTGTTTCCGGATCAACTTAGATTAGTCAGCACCCTGAGTACCAAGGCTACCCATACCAACTTAGGTTAACCGGCACCTTGATTCTCAAGATACCTAGACTAACCCAAATCAATCGGCACCTGGATAACCGCGATACCTAGACTAACCTAAGTAAATCCAAGCTATCTTATTCCCGTAGGTTTCATCATTCAGCCAAAGCAATAGCAAGGGCTAAGAAATATCTGCTGCAGGCAATAGGGAGAGGAGGCAATGGTAAGAAGGTGAGTGCACAACTAGGAGAGAAGGCGGTCAATACATTCCCCGGCCAGAGCCCATGCGGCCCAGATTCATTTCCCAAGCCAAGAAGAAGAAGAACGAGCCGAGGCAGAAGAAGAACAAAGAACGAGCCAGAGGCCGAGGCCACCAAGGTAACCCCATTCATACACCACTATGAACTACCCATCGCACAAGTAGCAACCACACCACAGCCCAGTAACATTATCATTCCCCAATCACACCCCAGAGTATCAAGCATTCATCAGTTCATCTCAGAGCAATGGGAGGGATCAGGGATCAAGATACCTAGACTAACCCAAATGCAACCTTTGGTTTTCATCCTTACTCACCGGGTCTTTGGGGCGGGGCGACGGACGAAGCGAGGACGAAGGCAAAGCGGCGCAGGTCGGAGGTAGGAACGAAGGAGGCGGCGCTGGCCTGAGGCGGGACGGCGGAGGCGGCCCTGGTAAACCCTCACGGCAGAGAAGTGTGAAAAAAGCAGAGTGTGCACAACCGTTCGATGATAGAACAGACTTATATACATGGATATCACAGACGGTTCTATGATAGAACCGTCTGTGATAATGCATCACAGACGGTTCCATAATAGAACCGCTCGTGATGTTAACTATCACGACGGTTCTATTATGGAACCGCTCGTGATAACTTAGAAAGGGAAACCTAATTTTAATATCACGAGCACGGTTCCATAATCGAACCGCTGCGCGATATGTTGATATCACGAGCGGTTCATTAATAGAACCGCTCGTGATATTAAGTATCGCTGCAGCGGTTACGTTATAGAATCATTCGTGATATCTCCCGATGAACCGTCCATTGCTAGATCAACGATCCAAGTTCATCCACGTCGATTTAATTTTGGATTTTCCGAGAAGGCTTATTTGTCATCTAAAAATACAATTTAATTCAAAAATGCATAACTTTTTCTCTGTAGAACTATTTTTGAGTGAATCCAATTTTTTGGATTCCTCTATTAATGAGCTTCTTGTGAAAATTAGTTTGGAACATGTTACTATTTCGGAAAAGTTACTTATGCATTTTGCTTTTGCTCATTTCAAGGCTTTGAAAATCGTAGAAAGTGCATCATAGCTCCAAATGAGATGAATCCAATTGGGTTGTTCATCTCATGAGGTGCTTGATTCAACTATACCATAGCTCCAAATGAGGTGTTTAATTTTCTCATATATATCTTTTGCATTACAAGTTTAATAAACCGGGGTCTCACACGACCGACCGAGGCAAATTGACCGATTTAGCACTGGCCCATAACACGTGACGCGTTTCCATGTTAACATCAAATTAATTACAATGGAATATATACATGCTTAATTGAAATACGATCCTTCATGATGATCGACGCATATAGCTAGCTTCCTCACTTTGGGTTCTTCCACCACCGATGCGAGTCTCGAAAGGAGGCAACTCGTCAAATTGATTGTACTCTTCCTCATCCACGACATTCTCAACTCCGACAATCCTTCTTTTCCCATGAAGAACTACGTGGCGGTTCTTATTTGCAGGGTCCGTTACATAAAAAACTTTAACAACTTGCTTAGCGAGTACGAATGGTTCGTCCTTGTATCCGACACGTTTGAGGTCCACAGTAGTGACACCGTACTTGTCGACCTTCACGCCCTGCGGAAGTTTAACCCAGTGACATCGAAACAGGGGGATCTTGAAAAGTACATAGTCAAGCTCCCAAATCTCCTCTACGAACCCATAGTACGAGTTCAACCCGCGTGCCCCCGCGGTATTGAACCCCTCGTGAAATGCATCTATGCGGACACCGCTGTTCTGGACTGTGCTCTTCATATCCTGAGCTGCCGTATAAAACGTGTACCCATTTATGTCGTATCCTTGCCATGTCACAATTGTAAATTTTGGTCCTTTGGCCAACCATAGCGCGCTTTCATCACTTGATGTCCTCCCGATGAATCGCATCTTTAACCATTCGTTGAACCGATGGTTGTGTTTCTCTCGTGATCCAAACCTCCGACCGTGCGGATTACATTGCCGTAACATGTCTTTGTGCTCGTCGATGTACGGGGACACTTGGGTCATGTGTTGCAAGACCGTGAAATAGGCTTGCGCGTACCTATTTAGATCGGGAGTGATTTCTTTCCTTCCGATGGTCCCGATACCCTCCAGTCTCCCCTCATGACGAGATAGAGGCACACCTATCGGTTCCACCTGAGCCATGTAGTCGACGCAGAACTCAATGACCTCTTCGGTTGCATAACCTTCGATAATACTGCCCTCCGGCCGAGATCGATTCCGTACGTAGGACTTGAGAATTCCCATGTATCTCTCAAATGGGTACATATGACGTAGGAACACAGGGCCGCATATCTTTATCTCTTTCATAAGGTGAACAATGAGATGGACCATGATATCGAAAAATGACGGAGGGAAATACATCTCAAGATGACATAGAGTCGTCATCACCTCGGCTGCAGAGCGCCGAGTCGCCGGGATCGATGACCTTCGAGCAATTGAATTAAAGAAATAACACGACTTAAAGATTACCACTCGGACCTTGTTGGCAAGATACTCCTAAGCGCAACAGAAGCATTTGTGTCATCAAGACATGACAATCATGAGACTTCATACCAATTAATTTCAAATCTGTCATGGAAACAAGTTTCTTAATATTGGCGGAGTAACCGGACGGAACTTTCACACCATGCAAGCTTTGACACAGTTCATTTCTCTCGGCCTTGGACAAAGTGTAGCAAGCGGGGGGAAGGTACGTTCGTCCTTTATCGGTCTCTTTCGGTGCTAACTCGGTTCTTATGTTCATATCAACCAAGTCACGTCGATGCGATAACGCCGCCTTTTGTTTTGCCACCGATGTTGAAGAAGAGACCAATCAAGCTATCACATACATTCTTCTCCACGTGCATGGCGTCGATGCAAATGGCGAACTTCTAAGTGCTCCCAATAAGGCAAGTCCCAAAAAATTGACCGCTTCTTCCAGATGTTTTTCTGAGGGGTTCTTAATTTAGATCCCTTTCCAAACACAACATCAATATCCTTAACCATATCATAGACCTCTTTCCCTCTAAAAGCCCTTGGAGCTGAACCGTTCTCCTTATTTCCATCGAATTGTTTCTTCATCTTGCGGTATGGGTGACTCCTGGGAAGGAACCTACGGTGACGCATATACACAGTTTTGCGCGAGTTGTTCAAACCATACACTCGGTACCATCTAAGCGGTATGATGAGCTTTGGCTCCCTTTGTATTGAACCCCGACAGTTACCAAGGGCAGGAAAATCATTGATGGTGCAGAATAACATGGCGCGTAAAGTGAAGTTCTCTCGTTTGTACGCATCCCATACTTGTACCCCTTCGGTCCAAAGTGTCACAAGATCTTCCAGCAATGGTGCTAGGTACACATCAATATCGTTCCCAGGTTGCTTCGGCCCTTGGATAAGTAGTGACATCAAAATGTACTTCCGCTTCATACACGACCAAGGAGGAAGGTTGTACATACATAGATTCATGGGCAGTGCTATGTCTTTGCTCATGTTACCGAAAGGATTCATTCCATCCGTACTCAACCCTAACCTTATGTTCCTCGGTTCGCACCGAACTCTTTGAAGCTCGATCGAAGTTTCTCCACCGCGTAATCAGCAGGTGTCTTAGCTTTCCATCTCTCTTACGCTCCTCGAGTGCCAACGCAGCAATCTTGCCTCCTTTGGGTTCGCAAATAAACGCTTCAAACGTGGGATTACAGTGAGATACCACAACATCTTAGCAGAGGTCCTTGCTTCACCTTAGCGATTTTGGCGCTTGTATCGGGATGCTTTGCACACGGACATACATGCATGTCTGCATACTCTTACTGTAGAGGATACAATCGTTCGGACATGCATGTATTCTTTCTACTTCCATTCCCAATGGGCAAATAACCTTCTTTGCTTGATAGGTGGTCTTTGGGCAACACGTTTCCTCCGGAAGGATGTCCGCTAGGAGACCTAACAACGCCGTGAAACTCTTATCGGACCAACTATTGCTTGCCTTCAATTTCAGCAGTTCAAGCACGGTTGACAACCTTGTGTATCCCGGCTTGCGGCCCGTGGAACAAAGGTCTCACCGAGTCCTCCCTTAAGCCCTCGAATTTACAAAACTCTCTCCCATCAGTAGTTCTCTTACGCATCGCCTAGCATCCGATCCAGATTGTCATCGTGCCCCTATCCTCATCAAAAGCAGTCCACATCCGCAAATCGTTGACTTCTGTCGGGACCCAAATATGCAAATCTGGACCCTCTGTGTATTCTCGCACTAGTCCAGATCACGCTAGTGCACACAAATGTCAACATTGATGAAATATCACATCCATACAACGAATATAAGAATAAACGAGTACATTTAAATAACAAATAATCGTTGGGACCTTACGGTCAAGTTTTACATTTATTAAGCCATGCAAGGTCGATAATAAAGAAATAAACCGCAATGAAGCGAAATAAACTCGGTGGCTCCCATCAATTTACCACAGCAACCGATCGGGATCAAGACCCTAACGCTCAACCTTCGTAGAACTCCTCTTCAAAAGCAAAGTGACGACTCCTCCACTTCATTGATTTGTTTAGCAAGAGTGAGTACACACCGTACTCGCAAGTCATACCACGAATGCATTTATACATGATGGCTTATTCCAAAGGAATGGCTTCGTGGTTATTTTGCGTAAATGCAACATTTGCAATTGAATACAAATAATAGATTGAAAGCGTAATTCAAAACAAATAGACAATAATAAGTTAACAATTGATTTCACAAAGGACACAGTCTAATCAAGTTCTTTCACACATTGAACAAGTTATCTCACACGGTGACCCTTCCCAATTGTTTTTATGAAAATCTACCCTCGTGTGAAATTTCGAGCATGTCCATAACCGAGGACGCGGCTATTCGAATAGATTGATTTAAACACTCTGCAGAGGTTGTACACTTTACCCACACGATGAAACCGACCGGATCGAGTTGATCACAACAAAACCTTTCAGAGACTTCATCTCAAACAATGACACTCTGGTGTGCTTTATCGCCAGTCCAATTTGTACACATGACCCTTGGAACGACACACACCATTGGACAGGATGCAATGAACCGTCCGCGATGTGACATATCACACCTCCACCCATCACATAGCTTAAATACAACCCGAGTTGTCAATGTCAAGACTCCATAACTTACTAAGTCAGGCCCGGCCCATACTAGGCATGTGGTAAATGCAGAAGGCCCAGTTCAATGGCGCACAAAGTTAAGTCCTTAATTGACTAAGGCAAGACTTTCATTTTAACCCAAATCACAAAGTTTATATCACACGATCCACCATTCACACAGAATCCACCACTTGCCTCGATCTAAATCTTTTCCCACCTCGTTGATTAAGTGCAACACATGCCATCAACGAGTAATAGCACACAAAGACACACAGATTCCTCACACAGTTCCATAATCACTTAGTCAAGTTTATAATTGCAACTCTCACATGAAATGATGACTCGTGGCATGGCTAAGCAGTCTAATCGTATCTAACCAACCCACGTTGGTGCTACGATAATACCAACTAATAATTAATCAACCTAGGGTGACAAAAGATCATGGCATACAATAGACAAGGTGGCATAACAATTTGGATTTAATAACTACACCCAAAAGCATTTAAATAAATACTTGAAATAGAATGCAATACATTGAAACAAAGTATTTTGAAAACTGGGTTCAAAATGATCAAAGGTATAACTTGCCTTGGAATAGATCTAGATATTGGTCTTGGTCTTGAGGTGCTCCTTCTTCTGCAAAATTCCCCGAAGTATCGACGTCTACTCGCAAACGAGACAAAAGAAACAAAACAAATAAATAACAGAGGCAAAACAAACTCCAAAAATTAAATAAAATTCATAAATAAATAGATCTGAATTTTATATAAATTTACAAATTTGAATGGGCTCAATTGGACTTCGGATGCAAAAGATATGGGCTTTGGAAGATTGGAAAATCAATAAAACCCTAATTTGGATTTTCTCGAATTTCCCGAATTATTTTTATAAAGGAAAATCGGATTATTGCGCAATGCTTGCGTCAGCCGAGAATTTCCGGAAAAGGAATTAAATTTAAATAGAATTCTGACATGTGGGACCCATTATCGGTCTCTCGTTCACGATGGACCGAGTGCACCGAACCAGGGAGATCCGCGCGGTGGGCCAAGGCCACGACGCTGCAGCGTGTCGGCGCTGTCTGGCGCCACGCTGGCCGCCACACCAAAGACGGCCGGCGATCTTTGGCGAGTCGGGCGATCTTGGGCGGCGGTGGCGCCGGACCGATGGTCACCGGCGAACAGCGGCGACTTCGCCGGCGATGAGTGGTACCAACGTGAAGAGGAGGCTAATGCGCACACACGGGCACCGGTTTGAGCACACAGGGTTGACGGAGATGGCCGGTGGAGGAAGAAGCGCGAGAGAGCTCGGGTTTTGTCGGACGGCGCCCGGCGATGCTCGGCGACGAGAGGGTGCGCACGAGGTAGCCTGTGACTTGCTGATCACAAAGGTGCAGTCGGTGGAGCAAGGGCGACGACGACGGCGGCGCAATCCACCGGAGAAGAAGTTCGGCCGAAAACCCTAAAGCTTGCAATGCGGCGGCGCTAGAGCGATCAGGCGGCGAGTGGCGGTTTAGGGTTACGGAGGCCCGGGCGGAGCTAAGGGAGTATTTATAGACCTGGAGATGCCGAGATTTGGAAACCCCCAAATCGGATCCGAAACAACCGGGTTTTTGAATTCCAAGATTTTCGGAGATTGAAACCGGTTCGGGGTTTGATTTGGTTTGCAACGGATATGGAATAACCAGAGATATGATTTGGCGGGTCTGTGCGAAGAATAAGCAATCGAATCGGTTTTGTCGGATAAACTTGAAGCTCCAAAGAATGGCGGGCGAGCGCGAGCGCGAGGAAGAAGAAACTCCGCGAGACGACGACTCGGCGGTGGTCCCACTGGCGAGAGAGCGAGGGCGAGTGGGTGCGGCCGCGCGATGGAAATCCAACGGCTAGAAGCGAACGCGGCGAAGCGAAGGAAGCGAGATCGTGGCGAGCCACGCGCGACAATCCAACGGGTCAAAGCGGGGTTGAGCGCGTGCGTCCGTCGGAGACGAGGCACGCGTCGAGCATCCAACGACGAGAGCGCCGGGCGATATGGTGGGCGGTTGGAATAGTCTTTGGCTTCGCCCAAGATCGTTCAAGGATTTAAAATAGGTTTTTCTTTTAAATAAATCCAGAAAATGCAAATAGCAATTAGAAAATAGCAAATGACTTGGGAAAAATTCCAGAAAATTCTATAAAATATATCCAAGCATATAGAATCTAAATAAAATAGTTTTAACAATTGTTGATGTTGGGATTAAGCACATTAAATCAATTTGTCCTTAAAGTCCATATTAAGCTTTTTAATTTAATATTCAAATAAATCCAAATGATAATTTCTCTTGCTACAAATATTTAAAAGATTTTAAAAGCTCTGAAAATTGGGATGTTACACTTCCTCGACGATGTCGTCATTATTAACTTCTGGTATAATCTGCTCTTCACCGTGACTGGTCCAACATGTATACCCTTTTTTGAAACCCCTTCGAATCAAGTGCTCTTCGATCTGCGCGCGTTGTTAAACATCTTGATTACGCAATCAATGCAGACAAGACATAAAATTTATCCCTTCTTCAACATATCACGCTCAGTGCTCTTCTAAAATCAACCACGCCATTAATGTACTCTTGACTCACACGGTTCACACCGTACATCCAGTTTCGATCCATCTACACTACGCATGTAACAAATTAGTGTCAAATTGATTAGCGATTAATTTATAGCAAACATAAAGGGTTATAGATCGTTACCCTCGGAGCTCACGAAGAAAATATCTAATATCTCTCGATAATCCTCGCCTTCTCCTCCTCCCCCTCTCTGTCGGGGCACAATGGGCTTCCTATTTACCAAACATACCTAAATAGTTATGTACAAGGAGAAACAATAACTCCCTAATAGAACAAAAATGTGCAATATAATTAAACTCATTCTCCAACATTTGCATCTAAGGTTATTGAAAGAAAACTCTTCACTAGTTATGTACCACACGCGGTGGCATAGCGTAGCCATGCCTACGGCCACAACCATGATCCCTACCTCTCGACATCGATATCTATCTCAATTGAACAATCATGCAACCCAAATATAGGCATCATCTCATACTCTTCACTAGTTATGTACCACACGCGGTGACTCAGCAAGTATGTAATAAATCAATAGTAACAACACCATTCTCAATATTCACAGTTAGCATCTACACTATCTTTTCTCCTTTCTTTTAGTCAATGCATTAACACACAATAAAATGCCAAGTCCACAAGCATCTCCAAGCTCATACCAAGATTAGAGGAGGAGCCGCAGTTGGAGGAGCTAGGGCAGGAAGTGGCGCTGGAGCGGTAGAGACAAAGTGGAAGAGGCGTGGCGGTCTGGCGATGGCAAGGCGACAAATGGACACGACTAAGCGGCGGTGCGGTTGAGGATGTGTCCGCTCAATTTATATGAAGCTCAGAAATCACGAGCGGTTCTAGTTCCGAACGTGCAGTGATAGTAATTATCGCGAGCGGTTCCCAATAAGAACCATCTATGATAGTTAAGAACCGTCTCGTGATAATTCAGAAATCGCTGCACGGTTCTACTAATAACCGCTCAGTGATATTACACGCGGTTCTTATTAAAACCGCTCGTGATTTCTGATTATCGCGGCGGTTCTTAAATAGAACCGTCATGTAATATCACATACGGTTCTTAATAAGAACCGTCTGTGATAATTTACTATCACGCACGGTTCAAAATAAGAACCGCTCGTGATAGGTCGACGACGAGACAGATTTAATACGCAGGCGGTTCCTTTGGAACCGTGCGTGATGGGCCGTCTGCTATTGCCTCTTTTGTAGTAGTGACCGTCTGTGATATTTATGATATCACATACGGTTATTTTTACTAACCGTCTGTGTTATGCCCCAATCACAAACGGTTAGTAAAAATAGGCGCCATCTGTGATATCCTAAATATCACATACGGTTTTTGGGAAAAACCGTCTGTGATAGTAATCCTTCACAAACGGTTTGAACAAAAAAACGTCTGTGTTGTGACTTTTCACATATGGTTCACAAACTGTCTGTGATAACCACCCGTTATTATAGACATATAGATTCAGACGGTGTAAAAACCGTTTGTGATGATGGTTTGGAGCCGTCGGTGATGACCCTCTCTATAGTAGTGTCCCTCTCCTCTCTCTCACACACTCCCTAGTCCCCACCCGCACCGACTCTCACGCTCCCCACCTGCGTTGCCCGCCGCCCGCTCTCGCGCCGCCTTCCCACCTACGCCACCCTCCCCCCATCCTCTCTCCCTCATGCTCCCCACCTGAGCCGCCTACCTCTCCCAACACACAAAGCCCGATGCCAGCGCCGGATCTGTTTGCCCCGACCTCACCGATGGCATGGGAGTGAGTCAGGGAAAGGAAGCGAGGATGGTGAGGCTCCCGTACATGACTGCGCTCACCACGATCTTCATCTACGGTCTCCTCTTTGCCTTTCTCTAGCTCTGCTACTTCTTTCGTAGGATCCTCGATGCTGGCAAATCCAACAACCTCAAGGTGAACTGACCCTGCATGTGTGCCTGGACGCTCTGGTTGCTAGAGAGATTCGAATTTGTTTTGCTATTTTTGGCTCACGTTGTTCTTCTTGTTAATTTGGTAGGGTTACGTGCCGATTTTCCTCCCTCCCTCTCCTCTCTCCCTCATGCTCCACACTCGAGCCGCCTGCCTCTCCCCGCAAAGCCCAATGCCAGCGTCGGATCTGTTCACCCCGACCTCGCCGATGCCGCCCTACCGCGCCGCACACCGGATCGACCCGCGCAGCCTCGCCACACCACACGCCGGATCTGATCACCCCTACCTCGTCGACGCTGCCCCGACCTTGAAGGTATGCATCTCCCTTGCTTTTGGCGTCCTCCATTAATCACAGTTGAAGAAGGCATGTGGAAAATTTAGGATTTTGACCAGTTTTTTTTGTTTATACTTGTTAGTAAATATTAGTAAATACATTGTGTAATTGTTGCAAGCAATGTTTGACTTTTGGTTTATCCATCGACCTGGTGTTGGCGCATTCGCCGCTGCACGCCGGGGATACCGAGGTGGAGACGATGATGCTACAGTCAACTCCCTCGTCAACCGCCCAACTTATGCACGACGGTTGCAAGCAAGGACATGCACGCCTGGCGGTTGCTACTTCAATACTATAAAAGGTAATATCTCTTCTTCCACTTCTCCTCCTCCTTATCTGCTGCAACCTTCTCCACCATATATGTCCGTCCTCTGTTGCATGAACAACCCTATTCAGGTTAGTTTGATTCGGCTGACTCTTCACAGAACTTCTCCTCTCTGAATGTTCTTATCTCTACAACTCTGCTTTAGTGCTTCTTGAGGTTTGTATGTACTTCTCCTCTCCGAATATTCTCATCTCTACAACTCTGTTTCAGTGCTTCTTGATTCATTATCATTTAACTACAAGCTTCAGATAACATGCATCAGTTAGCACCATCTTTATTGGCAAGATATTTAGCTGAAACATTATCATTTGCAAGGTAATTGTGATACAACAATACATATTTAATGTCCTCATGGTACTTATATTGCATGCATATTAATGTTATTGTGATACCTTTTAGTTATTGCATGCTCATCCGGTGCTCTTATTCAGTCATGTCATTGGTTTCAACAAGTCATAGATTGTATATGAAATATTAACTCTGAATTTGTTTAGCAGACACATATTATATATGAACTTCACTCTGAATTTGGTTCTGGAATTAATTTGACTGATTGCTTCTGGAATTGTATACTTGTAGCACAAGTGAGTTAAGTTGAGGTCATGTGGAGAGTTATTTTAATGAAACATTTTAGGTAAAAAAATGTGCTTTGTACTATGTTGTGATCAGTGTTCCATCTGACTGCATTGATTTCTTCCATACTTTTACATTCTGGACGTATATGTATGTACTATTTCTCATTAGTTAATATAATATTATGCCCAATTGCTTTTCCTGTTTGTTCCATGGTCTGAACTGAATCATTGTGTTTTGTTTTCTCACACACCTTTTTGTCCATAATGCATTTCTTACCCTGTTATAGCAATTGTGTTTTGCTGTTGCTATTTGACACTCTTAACTCATAGTATGATATTCATGCTTTACCATTCTACTTTTAGTCATCAAAATTTTCAAAACTATTGTTTGTCTGCTTATGCTCACCTTACCATTGTTCATTGCATGTCGAGTTGTATAATCTTTAACTGCTTATTGTTTATGAAAACTGTGAGTCTGTGATTGTTAGTTAGTATTAACTGTTTTTTGCTTCTTAAATGTGCTGACGCCGAGTAGTGTTTTGAATGCAATTTATTGGGTTGGGTGGAGATATGCATGTATTTTTCTAGGTGGATTTCGACGCAGAAATGCGCTTCATTCTTTTATCTTTTTATTCTACTTTTGTCATTCTTTATCTTGACACTCTTAACTCATAGTATGATATTCATGCTTTACCATTCTACTTTTAATCATCAAAATTTTAGAAACTATTGTTTGTCTGCTAATGCTCACCTTACTATTGTTCATTGCATGTCGAGTTGTATAATCATTAACTGCTTGTAGCTTATGAAAACCGTGAGCCCGTGCTTGTTAGTTAGTATTAACTTTTTTTGCTTCTTAAATCAGTTGATGCCGAGTTGTGTTTTGAATGCATTTTATTGGGTTGGATGGAGATATGCATGCATTTTTTAGGTGGATTTCGACGCAGAAATGTGCTTCATTCTTTGCTAAGTGATTATAGATTATTTGGTTTTGCATGGTTCATATGGGACGAAGCCTCAATGACAAAGCAACAAGTGGCCGAGGCCCAAGACAGTAGCATGTGTGACATCATGGGCCGATGTGACGTACCGTTGGGGGGAAGACAATCGTGTTCGGTGGAGACTTCCGACAGGTTCTTTTGGTTGTTCGCAAGGGGACGAGCCCACATATATCCGACGCGAAATTGCGTAACTCATACCTATGGGGATGCATGTGTCAGCTTAGGCTCATCCGTAACATGAGGGCCCAGAGCCATCTTGAGTTCGCATAGTTCCTACTTCGGATCGAGAACGACACTGAGGAGACCAATGAGGATTGTTGCTTACGGCTTCCAAACGAGATCTACATGCCACATACCAGGAATGACACCGACCTCGATAAACTCATACAGAGCATGTTCCCTATGTTGGATGAGAACCTTTCAGACCCAAACTATATCACATCTCGGGCCATCCTGTCGACCCGGAATGAGTACGTCGATAGGATCAATACGAAGATGATTAACCTATTTCGTGGGGAGGAGATGGTGTACCATAGCTTCGATCGAGAGGAGAACGATCCCCACAGCTACTACCCTCCCCCAATTCCTAAACAACCTGACCCTTAACGGGCTGCCTTTGCATGTACTCAATATCAAGATTAACTGTCTCGTGATACTACTACGAAACATTGACCCTGCTAATAGACTATGCAATGAGACGAGGCTGGTGGTACGTGAGTTCCATAAGAATGCGATAGACGCCAAGATCGTGTTGGGCCAACACGTCGATAAGAGGGTGTTCTTGCCTCGGATACTTCTGTGCCCATCTGACAACGATATGGTCTTGTTTCGATTCAAGATAAAGCAATTCCCCATCAAGCTCAACTTCACGATGATGATCAACAAGGCACAGGATTGTGTTGTGGTCTGTGGATGATAATGGCGGAGGGGATATCAAGGGATAGTTAGGATTCTACGGCTTCCTCCCCCTCCACTAGCCGACATCCGTTCAGCGAAAAGAATCGCTGGGTGTACATGCATAGAATACATATGCATAATGCATATATAGGTATTCTCTATGTCCCAAGCTATGACTGTTCCGTACAAAACTTACCGGTGCTTATAGAATAATGGTATTTTCAATTTTTATACTAATTGATTCATACGATGAGCTTTTCGGTAATTCCATATCTGGGACAGTACAATACAAGTCCTTTTTATTTGCAAATGCTTGCCAAACTAATGATTGTTTTTTCCTACCGTTTCAGTTTTGAATTAGTTAGGTAGTGATGAATGGAGACCAGTGCAGTGCATCCAACATTTTGTTTTTGTTTCACTTTTTATGTCAACGCGATGAGGGGTCTTGTCTATTTAAGTGCTGTTACGTTTATGAGCCAATTTAGCTTCTTATCATGTGGGTGGATTTATTTAGAGCTACAACGCTCCAACAGTGCTTGTAGTAAGGGGCGGAACCAGGTGGGGTGCCGGATATGCACCGGCACTTCCAAAAATTAGAAAAACAACAAGGGACTTATTCAGTAATTAGTTTATCAGACATCAGTAATAGTTCTTAACTCACACTCAGTCACTCTTGACTCTTCAGAGTTCAAACTTCAGTCATCAGTGAATCAGTATTCAGTGGGCTATGTTTCTCATGAAAGCCCGGCCGGCCAGCCCACCAAGCCACCACCGAAGGTCCTAGACTCCAAACCCACAGGCCATAGTCAGCCGAATACACCACAGCACAGTCCACAGAGGCACAGACCACTCCAATCATCTCCTCCCCAACCCTAATATCTCCTCAGTCCTCTCCTCCCTAATTCACCGATACGAGGAGCCGAGGACTAGCGAGGCAGCGACCAGAGAGGCAGGGAAGCAGGCGGTGTGGAGCGGGCGGCCAAGAGCAGGCAGTCGTTGGCGCAACGCGGAGGGTGGCAGCGTGGCGTGTGAGCAGGTGCCAGGTGACCGGTGGTGCGAGGCAGAGGCGGGACTGGGTCGGTGACAGCGCGGCACCTTGGCACGGCGTGGGACTTGGGAGCTAGGACGACAGGGACGCAGGAGCTTGAAATACGCTGGTGCTCCGTGCTTGGGTGTTGTCGTGCTGTTGGTTTGGTGAAGCAGGTGAGTTCCTTTGAGCCATGCCTGTTGCTGTGAGTTGTTTTCTGACTTTCTATTACTCTGTATGTAAATATGTTGGTTGGAGACTAAGACGGAGTCCGGGAGTACTGAGTGTCTGAGTAGTGCCGTAGTGGTTGTTTTCTTAATAGAGTTATAGATCATATGGTTTGCCTTCTCACTGTCACTGTCTCAGTGATTTTGTTACGATATGTCAATCAGCCAACGTAGATTGTAGAGACATGAAGAGGAATAGAGACATCTTTTTTTTTTCGGGATGGAGAAGTCAAGGCAAAGAATATTTCATCCACTTCATCACCGTCACCGGTATGTGTATTTTCCGCTATAAGTCTTGTGAAGAACAAGTTGAGAAATAGTATGGGCAATCAATTCTTGAACGATTGTTTAGCCACATTTATTGAGAGAAAAATTTTCTTGAAGGTTAATGAAGATGATGCAATGAAACGTTTTTAAGACATGAAAATGCGTAAAATAGTATTATAATTTTTTTTTGTATAGTTGCATATTTTGTAATTTCCTATTCATGTAAGACCTTATTCGAATTATTTGCATTGTACTTTTGACAAATTTGGAACCTATGTGTTCGATTTATGATGTTATAAAATCATTGTACAAACTATAGAATTATAAGTGTGAAGTGTGCACCCCTATCATCTAATTTCTAGCTCCGCCACTGCTTGTAGTTGGTATATTGCGATTTCTATCTCATCATTGAGATCTATTTGTATGTATGACAGTTCAGATGCAGTGCAAGTTGAAATTGGATATGGTTTTATGTGAATATTCCTGTTGTCCTTCAAATATGCAGTCTACTTACTGATTCACTATTCTGCAATAGACTAAAATGGTTTGTGATGAATTGATTTTTTTTTATAACATAGTTCTCACAAGCATCAACATTCTCAGTATCATCAACGCGTTTTACTGAGTTATTTGGCATCCAGATAACATATTGTTTCATGCATATACACATGATGTTATTCTTTGAACCCAAAATGCAGATTGCAGGAGAATAATTACACTGCACTATGTAGCAACAGAGGAAACAATATTTTGTAATGTGCAAGCATTCAACGAGCGTTTTGAAATGTTTTTTGTGATGGTTGATATTGCAATCTTGACGCTATTTGTTTTTTCTTCTGTTGAATGCTCTTCACAACATGGTTTACTGAGCCCTTGAACTTAGCATCCAGACTGCTGCGATGGGCGGCCAGGCGTGCTAGCATAGCCGAAGGCACGACACACGAGACATGACACGGGCTGCAGCGGAGCTTGTCCAGGCATGGCAGCGGAGCCGCAGGAGGAAGCAGTGCGGAAGGCACAACGGCGGAGACATCACACAGGTCAAGCCGTCAGAGCAGAGCTCGGCTGGGTGCCGTGAGGGAGTTAATGGTGTGGCGCAAGCTAAAGCACGGTAGTGATATGCTAAGGTAATTTTCTTTTTTATATTCGTAGCAACGTGGGTATTTACCTAGCTAGCTAGTCCTGTTTTAAGCGTGAGTTCTCTGACAAGAGTCGTAATAAACTGACACGTTTGCTGCACAAAAAAAGTAAAAGGGCAAGGTGAAAGAATGTACATTATTATGGTTGATGTGAGAGCCTGCCTCCCTGCTGCACTCTACGAAGATGGGAGAGAAGAGAAGAGCCAAAGCCTCACTCCAGCCAGTAACCAGTGTACCTCTCTGCCTACATGAACAACTAGTAGGGGTAGGGAGTTATTTGTAGGCCGCTGCCAATGCTTGTGCGTAGCTGGGTCTACCTGTTGGCATCAAGGCCTTCTTCTGAACGCGCATAAACGTCTACGGTGAAGATGAATAAACGATAATATAGTGTTTGATGTTGTCTAAAAAACTAGTATAGTATTTTTATTTTTTTATCACTTTATACATACAAAACAAAAACTGAAACACTCGATATCATAACTATCAGTTAGCTATACAAAGAAAAAACTAAAATATTTAATGTCATGACTATTAGTTAGCCACGCAAAGCAAAAACTGAAATACTTAATGTCATAACTAGCAAATGCAATAACCAGCCATAAAAAATTATTCAACAAACACCCTCTAATACTCGATGCATTTTTTTACGATGTCGATCCTTGTGCACAGCTCGTCTCGCCCTCCACGCTACGCCTACGCCGCCCATCACGACGCTGGCTGCCGACGTGACGTCATGTCACACGTTCACCAATGCATTGCGGCTGCCCACCGTGTCATGTGCGCCTTGCGCCCGCTGCGCGCGCCCCTGGCTGCTCGCACTCCGCTACATCGTTGTGCAATACTGAGGGTGAGCACATAGAGCCAGTTGCGAGTGCGGTTTAACCGAGCAAATGTGCGACACTGCCGGTCGCGGATCGTGAGCACACCGTCCTGGATGAGTATCTGGTAGCCATTCTCGTCGAGCTGTCCGAGGCACACTATGTTGCTACACAGTCGTGGAATGTAGTACACCCCCGTCAGCGTAAGGTGCTCCCCATTCCGGCAAGTAGAGATAGCAATTGTGCCCGATTACCCGCGTGCCCGCGGGCGATACCCTAATGGAGGTGGGTATGGGCGTCTTTCTTTGCCCATCGGGTAAACGGGCATAGGCATGGGTAAGCTCCACCCGTACCCGCTTCGCCCAATTACCCGTAATCTACCCACATGTGTAAGAAACTATGTCAATTTGTATTTGTATTTTATCTGTTGAACTTGATTAGTTGTCTTGTCGAACATGATATGTGAATTGCGATGAACTTTATTAGTTGTTGAATGTGTGATACACCATTGATGTGTGAATTGTGATGAACTTTATTAGTTGTTGAATGTGTGATGCACCATTGATGTGTGAATTATGATGAACTTGATGTATGCATTACTCGCGGGTAATGAGCATGTCCGCGGGCGATGGGTACCCACAGGCGGTAATGCATTATTCGCGGGTAAATGGGCAAGCCCGCGGGGGACGGGTATAGGCGAGTTTTTTCGCCCGTCGTCCTTTGCGGGTATATCCGTGGGGGGAATTCGGGGTCGCGAGTATGGGTATAGGCGAGCACTACCCGTACCTGCTACGCCCGATTGCCATCCCTACCGACAAGTGAACAGGACGGTGCCACGCCCAAGTATTTCCACCACCGAGCCGTTGCCAAACTTGACAGAGCCGGTGACGCCCTTGTCCATCTCCACGAAGCATGCCTGCCACCCGGACATGTGATTGCTAGCGACGATGTCCAGATACCAAGCGTCGTCATGGGCGTCCTCCTCGCGCTCTAGATGCACCTGTGCGTGCACCTCGTTGAGCACCACATCAGTACCCGCGCCCACGGATACCTCAGTGAGCGCACACACCTGCGCCATGAGAAGCACAGGCTCATCGTCGTCGGCTTGCGTCAGGTGGGCCTGCTCCATACGCTTTGGCTTACAGCGGTTGTCACCACTGCTGCCACTGCCCTTGTCACCGCCGAAAGAGTAGCCACCTTGCTCCCTCTTCTTGGCGCGTGCAAGCCACTCCTCCTCCTCTTCCTCCTTCAGCCTGACGACGTCCGCGGCACGCTCGCATGCCACAGCCAATAGGACAACCATCTGGTCGCCAATTCAAAGAACACCAGAACTGCGCAGTAGGCCACATGGCGACCTCCCATTGCCCGGATCCCCCCACCGCATACCCACCGAGCGATAGGTGGTGTGGGTAGGCCACCTGCCGCTAGGTGGGGCGCTCGGCAAGCAAACTACCGTGCGGCAGGCATGGCAGGGTGGATCCAAATGGTGGGGGCACGACAGGGTGCACATGTTGTCTACCGGCACATCTGCGGTACAATTTTTGCTAATTCGTTCGGGGGGGCTATTTTTCCTATTTCGTTGCAAAAGAAAAAGGAATTTTATCCAAAATTAAATTTCTAAAAGAAAATAAATAAAATACACTGACATTTGGGACCATGGTCTATAGACCAGGTCCACAGAGAGGAGGTCTGCGGCGCATGGTGAACCTGGCTCATGGAACAGGATTGTGATAGGTTGGATCCACATGTTTGAGACACGGTCCACCGTGGATTTCGTCCATAGACCAGGTCCACAGAGAGGAGGTCTACGGCGCATGGTGAACCTTGCTCATGGAATAGGATTGTGATAGGTTGGATCCACATGTTTGAGACACGGTCCACCGTGGACTTCGTCCACGCGATTAAAGCTCGGGGTTGACACGCGGGCTGCTGAAGAGGACTAGCACGCTGGCGCAAAGCTGAGGTGGCAGCTGAGGTGGAGGTTAGGTGGCGTGCCACATCGACTGCGACGGTGGCGGTCCTCGAGGACCAAGGTTCCAACGGCGGCGGGGCACGGCAGAGGTGGCGTGGGCTTGGATCTAGGAAAAGGAGCAACGATGAACACCGTGACGTGATCGACTACCACCGGCGGTGACCACGGCAACGACAACAAGGGGTAAGCGGCGGAGCAGCTCGGCTTGCGGCGGCGACTGCGAAGCAAAGGGTTCTTGGGGTCGGCGAGGTGTGTAACACGTAGAACATGAGGAGGTGAAGCTAGGAAGGTGGACGATGATGCTCAGGACTCACCAATGGTGAAGCAATCGGCGGTGGAACGACGACGGCGGCGGCGGGAGAGGAAAAACTCCTCTATCCGATTGGCTTCTCTTGAGGCTTGGTGAAGACGAGGCGATTCTTTCGACATGAACGACACCATCAGAGAAGCTCCATAGCAGTGGCACGATGAGCTAGCACTCCAGCTCCAATGGTGGTGGCGATGTCAAAACACAAGAAGGTAGCGTGGCTAGGGCTTCTGGGGCAACATCGACTAGGGTTTCTGGGGCAATGGCGGCTTGAGGTGAGGAAACGGAGGGGGTCGAGTGGCTTTTAAAGGTAGAGAGAGGGAGGGTTGGAGGCTAGGACGAAAACGACTTAGTGTTGGAACCGAACACGGGTGCAGTGCTGGGAGGAAGGAGATTGGGGTGATGTGGCGCACTGACAAGGCCGGCCCGCTCGACATTGACAGGAGGAGGTAGGGGTGAGCTGGGCCAAGCGCACGCAAGAAAGGAAGAACGGGCCGGGCCGACGTTGAAGAAAAAAGGCCGGGAAAAGGAAAGAGGACCAGAAAGAAAAGGGAATTCGGCCCAAAAGGAAAAAATCCAGGAAAAGAAGATTTCCAAATTTCAGAAATCAAATTAAATAAAACCGATCTCTAAGAAATAGCAAATAAACTACAAAAATTGCTAGAATTACAGAAAATACTTTGAAACTCAAGGAACTAAAATAAAATAGTTTTGAATTTAATTGAAAGTTTACATTATTATCGTTAAATCATTTTAACTACTAATAAAATCAAATTAAGCTTGAACTTAAATAATAAAATTCAAGGGGTTAGTTTTATTTTTAAATGCTTCAAATGAACTCTGAATTTGGGATTTTATAGTATTTCGGTTATAAACTTCTACATATGGTAGATTTTTTCAAAAAGAAAATTTATGGTACATTCTACTAGTAGTATATGGTGGTAGTATAGATCATATCTGGTAATTGATTGATTAATGATATAATAGAATTTTGTTTGTAATTATAATATTTTTCATCAGGGTATTAAGGACATTTGTCTAGACCTAGTGTTAACCCTTTCCAGCCAGTTCCTAGAGTCGCTGTCTCCTGTCGAACGAGCGGTCGCCGCCGCCTCCATCTCCTACATGCGACACGATTTATTCAAAATAATATCATTTTGAATTTTTTTTACAAAATTAGGTAGTCGCCCAAAACAATTACAAAACTAGGTCCCTACCGCCACTTGGAATGACAACAGGTCCCAATCGCCATTCCAATTGGCGACAGGAGCCTGACCACTGGCGATAGGGGGCTCAACAGTGCCTAGAGCTCCATGTCGTCTGTTGAATTAGCGCAGGTGACTGTCGTCAAATCAAATGGCGATATGGATCCCTAATTTTTTAATATTAAAATTTGAAAAACCACCATTTCAATTGGCGATAGGGATCCGACAAGTCCCTGTCACCATTCCAAATGGTGACACAATATCTCCTATAAAAGACCCTTAAAACCCTAAAATTCGAGGAAAACTCACTTTTATTTTTTAAAAAAGAGAAAGCAGGGAGGGAAGGGAGTAGAGTAGTGGGGAGGAGAGAAGATAGCGAAGCGCTTTTGTCCGGTCGCTAACCTTTCAGGTAATTTTTTTTTAACCGAATGGATTACATAGTTTTACATGTACGGTTATGTAGTGCAGTACGTTGTACATAATCCTTTTCGATGGGTAGTTTATTTTTAGATATCTGGTTAATCGCAGAATCTTGTTTACGGTGAAGTGTGTCAAATATGTCGGACGTCACTAATTTCAAAATTTACTATGGTGAGGGGACTATTCTTGAGGGTCCCGAGGGGATTAATTTCGTTATTTTCAATCGACGACCGTGCCCCTGGCAAGACCAGAGCAGCGTACATGAGGCACTGTTGTGCGGTGGTGGTTTCACTCATTTGATTTAGACCATGATGTGTATGACCTGAGATTGAGTTGCCTTGCCCCCCCCCCGAGCAACACAGCGTATATATTGGGAGTTAGTGCAGCTCAAGGGAACAAGGTCGTGGCAGTCATATGTACGCATGGAAAGTGAGGAAGGGTGAGATTTGGTCCTTCTGGCCCAGTTTTATTCCAAGCTTACTCCTGCATCGGTGGCTGAACAAGAAGGAGGTGGTGATACCGAAGAAGAAGTCAGGGACTCCAGCCACAGCGCGATGCACACAATGTTCGAAGCTCCCGGAGTTGCTGATGTTGCCGATGAAGACCCCGCGGAAGTAACTCCTTCAGTCAGGCAAGCTAGCGGGCTTGCCGACGAGGGTGAGGAGCTGGAAGCCCTAGTGCAAACGATGGATCTTGAAGACCGGGACTACATGATATTGTTAGAAGATGAAGGATCCGACGACAAGGATGATGTGGACCAGCAAGCGGTTCCATCCGAGTGGAACACATACCAGTTCGACAACCTCGTTAACGAAGGCTCACGTGTGCCGTGGGAGTACAACTAGAGTGAGGTCAGGTAAGGAGCTATGTACAAATGCAAGGAGGCCGTGTAGGATACGATCAAATTTTGGGCCTTGTTGGTGTGACGTACATTCACAGTTGTCAAGTCTAACCCAAAATGCTACAACGTGAAGTGCGACATAGCGGGATTCCCTTAACGAGTGCACGCATTTCAGTCTAAGTGAGACACCTACTGGAAATGCTCCATAATGGTCTCTCACCCATGTTTCGTCGCTGAGTCAGTGTAGAACTATAGGAACCTGTCATCATGCTTTATCGCCAACCTCATATATGATGAGATCGTGGATAATCTAGATTTTGAGCCACAATCCATTATTCGGGCGATTGAGGTAAGGTTCCAGTACACATTCAGCTATGCCTCTATTACACATTCAGTTATGCCAACGCGTGGAGGGCAAAACAGAAGGCATTAGAATCAAGATTCGATACTTTCGAGGACTCCTACCACAACCTTCCCAAGCTACTCCGAGTTATACAAAACAGGAATCTCGGCACTCATGTCGATATTCAAGATTCCACACGTCCGAAATGTGCCAATAAGAGGGTAGTGTGCATTATTCGCCTTTGGTCTATGTGTCAATGCATTCCGGCACTACCATCCAATCTTGTGCGTGGATGTCACATTCCTGACTGGAAAGTATAAGGGCGACATCGATCGCAATAGCGATGCAGGGAACAATCAAGTTCTTCCCGTGGCATTCACTTTCGTTGAAAGTGAGAACACAGATAGCTGGTTGTGGTTCCTACGGTATTTGAGGATTTCTGTTGTACAGGGCCATCCAAACGTATGCGTTATACTTGATCGGCATGCGGGCCTGCTGAGTGCAATAACTCAGCTACAACAAGGAGATAATGAACCACTTGGCGGATCTACATAGTAGATGGTGCATGAGGTACTTGGGTGCAAACTTCTACAAGCAGTTCTTCAACAAGAACTTGATGAACCTATTCGAGCGGTTATGTAACAAGAACCAACAGTGATAATTTGAAGCACTCTGGAAGATTCTGGATGAGCGGACCCAGACGCTGAGAGACCATGTGAGAGGTGTCCCCATGCGAGTGATGAGTATTTGACGCTGTTGTTGAAAAGTTTGTGATTTGATTCACTGCCGTTGTGCTGCTGTTGTTGTGATTCTGTACTGTGCGGAACTTCCGCCCTGGGAATGCGGAAGTACCGATCATCGAAACTTCCGCCCTGGGAAAGTGGAACTTCCGATTGACCTGAGCAGTGTGTTTTGATTTGGTATTGTGCGGAGCTTCCGCCCTGGGAATGCGGAAGTTCCGAAGATTGGTACTTCCGCCTTATAGAAACCGGAACTTCCGATTGTGTGCAGAACTTAGCAGTGAGCGCATAGTTTTTGATTTTGAGTTGTGTGGTTTATGAATGGTTTTGAGTCTAATGCAAATGTTGATTCTAGTATCTAGAGCAATGCTATGTGATGTGTTTCTTGTCTGTGCTGGTTGCAGGACGTCGAGGCAGAGTCGTGGCGAGACACGTGGAGACCGGACTAGACGCAGGTGGCGTTGAGGTCAGAACGGTCAAGGTGTGTCGAAGACGGCGTGCACTCGAGGTGGTTGCGAGTCGTGGACAACAAGGAATGCGGGACCTTCCAGAAGGTGCACGAGGGGCGAAAGGGTAATTTCGTAAGGCGGCACAAGTGGAAGTGGGATCCGTTCGGGTTTAGCCGGCGTAACGGGTTGGAGACCCGTTAGCCAATGGCTATAAATAGAGGTGAAGGCCTGGTTGTAAGGGGACTTTTTGGGAGAATGAATTAGGGTTAGCTAGTCAAAAGAGGCTTTGAGAGGTTATTTTGCTTTGTGCCTTTAGTTGTTGGGAGAAGGCAGGAGATGTCTGTGTGTGTGTGCCTCTCTTCTTGACCTCCTGGCTCTCTTTCTCTTTTTTGTTTTTGTGTGTGTTCTTGCGATGGAGAGGGAGAGGATGGATTGAGTTCTTTGTAATCATTCCTCTGTGTGTGTCTCTGTAATCCATTGGTGCAAGTAATGAAAAATCTCTTGTTTACTTTCCTGTTCATGCCTCTGTTCTTATTCTCTCGTTAAGGCTTGATTCTTGAGATTTTGGTTTTTGGCTTGATTCTGGTTGGGAAGTGCCAAAATGAGTTGCTCTTTGTTGGGATGATGCCACAAGATCATTTGATCAACTTTTCCCAAGAGCAAATCAACTGTAATCTCAGTTCTTGATTTTTGGCTTTCTCTGTTTTTTCTTCTCATGCCTAGGTCTTGGATGAAAATCTCGTTTCTCTTCTTGAGATGGCATGAAAATCTATAGGCTATTAAGTAGCTATCCTCAAAGTTTAATCACTCAAGAATCCAAGAATCATGCGAATTTCAGTTTTTGGTCTTTCATGTCAAATATTCAAGAAATCCGATTTCACTTTGATTAATGGATCTTTGTCTGCGATTCCTTCTCGATGAGGTTAAGATGTTGTTTAGGATGATGTCCTGTGAGACTTGACGCGAGAAGAGCAGCAATTTTTGAGTATTTCGGATTTTTGGAAATTTCCAGTACGTGTTGTTCTTACATGCGGGACAATCGGAACTTCCATTGCTTACGCGGAAGTACCACGCGGAACTTCCGTGACCGAAGACCGAACTTTCGATTGTCGATAGAGCGGCCTGTAAATTTGGGAACTTCCGACTGAGTGACCGGAACTACCGCAGGTATAATCGGAACTTCCGATTTCGGCGAAATGACCTGCATTTCATTTCCTTTTCTGGTTTTGGTTCATTTCTTTTCTCTTGATTATCTGAGGGTATTGTTTATCAGTATGAATACTTAAAAGGGGAGGATCTGAGAGACCATGTGAGAGGTCCTCCACTCGAGTGATGAGTATTTGACAAGTGTGTTGATTAGATTGAGAGTTGAGTTTTTCGGTTTGGGTGCTTCAAGGTGAGTCAAGGAAATCGGAACTACCGCTGTGTATGGAGCGGAAGTTCCGATTAATCGGAACTACCGGTGTTGGAAATAGGAACTTCCGTTTTATCCGGTTTTGCTCTCGGTCAAGGAAATCGGAACTTCCGCACAAGGGGTAGCTGAGTGTCCGATAATTCGACATTGTGTGTTCTCGAGATATTAAATCGGAATTAAATATCCGGAAAGTCGGTTGTTCGGATATCGAAGTACCGCAGTTGTTGAGCGCGAACTTCCGATATTCTGACTAAATCTTGGATGTTCGAAATCGGAACTTCCGTGGTAATTGCGAACTTCCGATTATGTCCGTAATGCGTAGAAGATTATTTTGTGATTTTGATCTTGTATGAGTTTGAGTCTTATACAAATGTTGATGCTATGATTTTGTGCAATGCTATGTGATGTGTTTTTGTATGTGTTGACTGCAGGGCATCAAGATGGAGTCGTGGCGAGACACGTGGACCGGACTAGGCGCAGGAAGCGTTGAGGTCGAACGGTCGGGATGTGTCAAGACGGCGCGAATCTTGAAGCGGTTGTAGTCGTGCACAACAAGGTGTACGGAGGCTTCGGAAGGTGCGCAAAGGCGAAGGGTCTTTTCGCAAAGCGGCAAAAGTGGAGGCGGTTCCGTTCGGGTGTAGCGGGCTTAATGGGTTGGAGGCCCATTAGCAAAGGCTATAAATAGGGGAGAACCCTGGAGTTAGGGTTAGACTTTGAGAGAGAAAATTAGGGTTAGCCTTAGCAAAAGGGTTTGGTTTGCTTTTTGAGAGTTTGTTGAGTTGAGAGGATGAACTGAAAATCTTTGTAATCATTCCTCTGTGTTTCCTCTGTAATCTCTTGATTCTATCAATGAAACTCTGAAGTTTTGATTACTCGTTTATGCCTCTCTTATTCCCTTCCTGTTCTTGTTGAATATTTAGGTTTTGATGCATCTTTTGATTCGTCCTATGAAATAGCTTGAAACTTGATATCTAGAGTCGTTTTAATATTGCTAATGCATCCTCAAGGTTTCATGAACTAAGAATCAGAGAATCTTGTCTATCGTGGGTTTTGGTCTTTCTTGCCCCTTCTTCAAGAAATCCGATTTTGGCTTGTTCGTTAAATCTTTGTTTGCGATTCTTCTCCATGAGGTCAAGATGTTGCTTAGGATGATGTCCTGTGAAACTTGACCAGAGAAGAGCATTCAAGATTTAGCACTTTGGATTTTTGGGAAAAACCCGAGCGCACTGTTCTTCGGTCAGGACAATCGGAACTTCCGATTGTCCAAGGCGGAACTACTGCAGGCGGAACTTCCGCACTTACCGGAACTACCGGAGTGCGGAACTATCACGTAGAATCGGATCTTCCGATTTTTGTGTAACGAATGAAACTGTTTTAGTTCTCGATTTTGTGTTACTCATCAGAAGAGGGTTTTGCAGATCTTGTTTAAATACATTAAAAGGGGAGCTCTTAATTTTAAGGCACCATTCACCCCCTCTGTTGCCATTTCGGTCCTTCAGGATCTTATTTTTAAGGCACCATTCACCTCCCCCCCTCTGTTGCCATTTCGGTCCTTCAGACGCACATAAGGGAGGCAGTAAAAAAGGCTGCCCCGAGCACTGATCAGGCCCCTGAAGCATTGCCACATCTACCCATAGATGGTCCCAGTGTGATGAGGAAGACGGGGACGCATGTGAAATGCTTCTTGGACTGGATTGAGCACGAGTCTAAGAAGAAGTGGTCGCTGCTACATGACTGAGGTGGTGCTCGATATGGTGTCATGACAACCAATCTTGCCGAGATGTAAAATTGGGTCATGCGCGGCGTATGGTGCCTTCCTTTGGTTGGTATTGTGGAGGCAATCCATTGCGGTATAAAAAATTACTTTATTGACAGAAGCAAGAGTGCATCGCTCGCCATGGCAAATGATAGAGTACTATACTCCATCATGATCACCAAGTACATGGAGGATAAGAGTAATAATGGGTGAGATGCACCGGGTATTCAAGATGGGCATAAGAGAGCTTCGTTTCGAGATAATGTGCAGGGATAGAGAACGCCGCGGGACGAACTCCGAGAAGATCACCCACAAGTGCATGCTACGTCGTGCTAGTTAGTTGCATATGTACTTGCAACAAGCCCCTTTTCTGCATAGGCCCTACTCCTATGTCATGGCATCATATTCGACGGTGACGTAGCATCCCGGCTAGTACCTCTCTGACTATTTCAACAAGGAAGAGGTGATGCAAACATGTAGTGTAGAGATGTATGGTTACGACGTGGTTGGCCCATTCACTGGCCATCCGACATGGGATCAACTTATCTGGGCCGCGAACATTGATAAGCTGAAGGGAAAGGTTGGCCGGTGACATGTACGATGCATCAAAAATGACATGGATGAAGTAGAAGCCGGATGTCGTACGAAGAAGTGGTCCATTTGTAGGGAGTCTGGGTACACCTTTAATAAATGCCCCACGAGAAATTTTTAGGACGAAGGAGACATCAGTACTCTAGAAGTCGCCGTGGGGACCTCATCCGACTGCTCGACTCGAGGCGGTCCACATGGGTGACGTTGAAGTCGCGGCCATGAGAAATGTTCATCCAATTGAAATATGTGGTGCCCAATTCTTTGTAATATCACTTTAATTTGTAAAAAACTATGTTATGCCGTTGTGATTATTGACAAAAAATGTCATGATGTTGTACTGAATGTTTTGTAATATAATTTTGTTGACAAAAAAATATGCTCGAAAATAGTTAGTAGAAATTTTTATTTATCGACAAAAGATGTTATGACGTCGTACTGAATGTTATATAATATCAGTGTGATTTATAGATAAAATATCTGCTCAAAAATATTC
Source organism: Hsuehochloa calcarea (assembly GCA_036346395.1). Lineage (NCBI taxonomy): Eukaryota > Viridiplantae > Streptophyta > Magnoliopsida > Poales > Poaceae > Hsuehochloa > Hsuehochloa calcarea. The sequence goes on along the minus strand of CM070604.1, from coordinate 38,684,922 downwards.
AGTACAAAAGGAGTGGAGAAGAATAAAAAAATAACAATTTTCTAAATTTTGAAATAAAAATAGGGATTCCTATCGCCATTTGAATTCTTAGAAAGGATGCACTTGTGACTTGTTGAAAGAACAAGGTTTACAACATACACACATATTCCATGGTGTCGAATTGGCATCACAAATTTGCATACACGATATATATACATAAATTTGCACACAAAAATTCACAATTTCCATCGATCATTCCATTGTATGAGAGAGCATCCCACAAACATAATTGGACACTAGTACATACAGTGTCAAGAGTAGATTGCTTTGATTTACATCAGACATTTCGTGCTGCTATTCCTTTATAAAAGAAAGATTTTCAAACAGGCAAACAATGGATAGAGTGGCTACATCTCTTCAGGTCCAGTTTCCACGATGATGAAGTACTTAACCCGCAGTTACCATTCATCAGAGCTTTGCCTCCAGAACGAACTCCTTGCAACGAGTAATGCAGTTCATTGGGTAGCAAAATTATGGTAGATAAATTCCTAAAACCATGAAAAGATGTACAACGCATATTGAAGAGCTGATACTTTCAGCCATGCTAAATTAGCAGACTAGGGCACTGGGAACGGGTGTGTCGCCCAAAATGCCTAGGCGGGCTAGGTATCCTACACTTGCAACGGTTTGCTAGGGCACTCGGGCTTAGATGGCTTTGGACACAACGGAAATCTCCGGATGTGCCGTGGATTGGGATGGACACTCGTGCGACACTACGGACTTGGAACTATTCTATGCCGGCACACGCATCACAGTGCGAAATGGTCGAAATACAGACTTTTGGCACAAGCCTTGGCTGAACCAAAAGAGACTACATGACATTGCCCCACTAATTTATGACATCTCACGACGCAAAAATAAAACAGTCCATGGCGCCTTACAGAACAATCAGTGGCGGATTTATGATTAAAATTTAAGTTGGGCGGAATAAACTAATACTATTATCCGATAACAAAGCAGGCATATATGATACACGTTGCAATCACTTTCAACAGAGTATATGACACTAAATTGATCTCAAAATTACAATCCGCATCATGTGGACATACAAAGATAGGATAAATGTAGAAAATGTACCTCATCAATGAAGTTTACATAACAATTTGCCACCAAAATACCAAATTATTGAATTACTAGTAACAACTTGTCAAAAGCAGATGGACCGTGAGTATTTAGATTAATTCATCATAAATCATTAAAAAATTATCAAAAATAATAGACAGAAAGACATACCATTAAAGTACTAATTACGTCTAGGAGGCCGAGGCAATTTCATTCTCCGAGATTTAATGGATTGAAATTGTTTCTTACTTCTATCATGATCAAGTCCTTTAAATATCTCCCGCTCGATGTAGCATACCATCAAGTCATTGAGCCACTCATCGGATAGTCTATTGCGCAAATCGGTTTTAATAATATTCATAGCCAAAAGACTCTTTCAACCGATGTTCATACACGGTAGGAGTAATGCTAATTCAATGAGGCGGTAGACCAATGGAAAAACAATATGTCTTTCTGTTTCAACCATTTTGATGGCCTAAATTGCAAAATCATGACAAACAATGAAATCATCAATTCTTCGCGCATGAAGAATGAAGGTTTCAAGTTGATCTCTTATAGTTGCACGATCAGCAATGGTGAAATCCGTATCATAGATCTCCATAAGTCGAGCAATCTTATCCATATCAAACTTAAAGAATGAGTCTCTTGGATAAAGACAAGAAAAGCAAACAAGCAACTCAAGATACCTCATTGAGCGATGATCCATCTCTGTATTAATAGCACCAACAGAAGAAAGAAAGTATCAATACGATAATGGTGATCTTGAGTGACCGTCACCACATCTAGCCTTGATCGCCCCATCTTGTTATCGCTTCATCCATATTCGATCGAATCTTGTTTGCATCACAAAATATTTTGACTTCGCAAATAGAGGCTCCCAACCATGGTTCCTCAAGCTAATCAAACGCTCTTTCACATCAACAAGCAATGGCATAGCTTTGAACAATATTTTGATCCTTCCTTTGCAATACAAGAGATAACTCATTTGTAATGCGAAATACTTTCAACATCATCTTCATAATAAGCAGAAAGTTAAAACTCTCCATATGTCGCATCAATCCTGTCTTTGGATCCGTTGACACCCATCTTCATGCACAAATTTCAGCACCTCCACCATCGCCTCCCACATTGACTCAATGCGGACTAAAGTCGTAATGAGAGCCCCATCTAGTACCTCCGAGTCTAACCAAGGCAGTGTCTTGATGCTTCCTCTTCTGTAAAGATCTCACCACTCTCCAACCTATCCAAAATATTCTTACGATGCTTCTCGGTCAATACATCCCTTCTCTTGCAAGACACACTAGTTGTGGTCACAATGAAAGTCACATAGTTGAAAAAATCCCTAATAGATGAACAACAACTTGTGACAGCAACAACTACCAACTGCAGCTGGTGAGCAAAACAATGGACATAGAAAGCACCTTGGTTGATGTCACGAATCATCTTTGAAAGCCATTGAATTCACCTCTCATATTGGAAGCTCCATCGTATCCCTGTCCTCGTATTCTAGCAATAGGTAAATTATGCTTACCAAGCAAAGTAACCAAAGCTCCCTTCAATGCATCTGCAGTTGTATCTTTGACATGTTTAAGACCCAAAATCTTTCGATGACTTTCCTTTGTTGTTCACAAACCTGCAGGAATCATGATACAACTAGTTGAGATACATGGTACAATTAGTTGAGATAAAAATTGAATACATAATTAATAAATAACCTTACAATCACGGCCATTTGCTCTTTGATTGATATATCACGAGATTCATCGATAAGAATGGAGAAAAGACTACCTCCAATCTCATCCAAAATCACCTTGGTGATCATATGTGCAAAACATCTTACAAGATCCTTTTGAATCGTTGCTGAACACATTTGGGTATTTAATGGACATAACTCCTCAAATGCAACCCTCACTTCTTCCTTCATTTCTTTGTACCAATCAATCAACTCTAGAAAATTGCCTTTGTTTATGGATGAAAAAGATTCGTTATGTCCACGGAATGAGTGACCTTGCATTAATAGATATCTTGCACAATTTAAAGAAGCAGTCAAACGGGTTTCATATTTCATTTCAGAATCTTTGCTGTGAGACTTCATCTTATGATATACACTTGCCCGTTGATTCTTAAAAACATCACTGCATCTCCATGCATTGTTGTGAATACTATTAACCCCACCAACATGAAGAGGTAATGATGCATATGCATTCTTCCAGTTGTTGTACCCTAATTTAGTGAAGACATCATGACCAAAATTTTCATCTAAGGGTTCTTTGCCTAAAAGAAAGCAATAGAAGCAATAAACAGCATCCTTCTCTACACTATATTCCAACCAGTCGTGCCTCTTAAACTATGTTTTGCGAAAGCACCTAAAACCCTTTCCATATTGTTTGCAAGGAAAATTGTGACCAAAAGGTTGAGTCGGACCCTTCAACAAATAAGCTCTTCTCACTTGATCTCTAATATCCAGATGGACTTCCTCAATTGGTATATGAAGTGCTGGATCGGCAACAATATGAACATCCAGGTTAAAATCATTAATACCTTGATTTCTTCTGCGATTCGTTGTTGTGCTACTTGTGCATCTTCAATATTGATAGTTTCTACCGGTAGTATTTGCTCTTCCGTAGCTACCACAGCATTCCTGCATGCACCGGTTCTTGGGGTCGACCCACTCGACGACGACACAATGGTAAAATAGCTCTCCAAATCTGGAGGATCAAATTCACACATCATCATATTAATTCGTCAATAATCACCATGGGTATCGCACATGATACATCACAAATTCACAGTATTCACCAATCACCATTCAGGCATTCATAATCCAATTCTTACCTTTTCCTTTTGACTTAGGAGGAGCCATCTTGAATCTTGATTTTTATTTTCTACCCCTTAGCATTCACAAAACACAAATATCAATTCTTAGTCCGGCCAGCACTCTGGCCGGCCAGGCAGCCACGCGGAGCCACACGCTCACGCGCCCACCTCAGCCGGTCGGCCCCTTTCCTCCTTCTACTCACCCCCCGGCCCCCCTTACGCCCGCTCACAGCTCACTCCTCTCCTCAGTCTTCACGCCTCAGGCCTCACCCCCCGGCCCCCATCAGGCTCATTCCTCACTCCTCATGCCTCGCCGCCACGGCTCACGGTTCCTCCTCACTGCTCCCGGTTGGCGGTTCACCAGGCGCGGCTCGGTGGAGCTCCTCCCGCGCCTCCTCGGCCGGCGGCTGCGTGCTCAGTGGCTCCCGGCTCCCGGTGGAGGCACAGAGCTCCTCCAGTCCTCCCGACGCCGCCACGGCCAGATCTCACGGCTCCTCCTCCCTTCTGCTCCCCGGTTCCCCGGCGCAGCCTGGTGGAGCTCCTACCGGCGCAAGGCCAGCTCTAGCAGAGCTCGAGGCTGGAGCTCCTCCCGGTGCCGCGTGCTCTTGGCTCCGGCTAGAGCTCCTCCCCGGTTCCCCGGCCGGCCACCCGCTTGGCTCCGGGCCTCCAGCTTCGGCTGGAGCTCCTCCTAGCGCCGCCTTCAGCCCGGCGCCGCGAGCTTCTCGCTAGGGTTCTTCAAGGTTTGGATTTTTGCAATTTGGATTGTGGATTTGGGAAAGGGGAACCGACCAACGGGGAAGAATTGAACAGGGAGATGTAATGAGATGCAGATGGGCTTAGTTGGGCTGGGCATGGGCCGTAGGCCTTCTTCTAATCGGCGGGGTGGCCTCCCGACTCCGCCTCCTCCTCACTCCGAGTCCTGCAAGAACCGAAGCATGTCCATCTGAATCACTGAGGAGGAGAGGGGGGTTCGCCGGCGTCGGCTACCTCGGGCCGCCGCCCAGCCTTGCCCGATTGCTGGAGCCGCCCCTGAGAACAATGCTTGGATCCAATACATCAACTTGCATATGCAATTAATAGCAAACCACTTGCAAGAGTTCATAACCCTATGGGGCCATCTCGAGTGATATAGTCCTAGACCCCATGCAGACGATCAAATTGTATGGAAGCTTACGGCAAACACCGGCTATTCAATCATCCTAGGTTTATAAAGCACAATTCTTCGGCTCCATTGCTACTAATTATCAACCCTTGATTGGGAAATAGTGGACACCGCCTAAATGTAAACAATTCGCTTGGCTCGTCGTTCAAAAATCAAAATAGGCTATGGACATCAGAGAGGTTACAACGGCGAGGGTAGCCGAACCATGGGCAGTGTGCACTTTGCAACCAGCACCCGGAAACAAGCATACATCTCTTCGCCAAGTGCGGTATTCGGTGCGGGTTTGGGCTACAATCTTCACTTGGCTAGGCCTTGTCATGCCACCCGTGGTTCGGTGGCAATCCTTTACAACCATCCATCAATGGTGGAATAGGAGGTAAAGAACAACTTGAACACAAGAAGGCCATACCTACCGTGATTATTTTAGTAGCGTGGGAATTATGGAAAGAGCACAATGAGAGGGTTTCAAATGCAAAAGCGCCTCAACCCAAACTCTCATTTTAAAAATTAAAAATGAAGCTAGAACTTGGTGCTTGGCGGGAGCGGCACATCTTGCATCTGCCATGGCGAGAGATTAGGGGTTTTCCTAGAGCACAGGGGAGGCCCTGTCCTTGGTGTATATAAGAACTGTCTGTCGGTGTTCTCACACCCTCTTCTTAAGTAAAGCTATAGGCATCCTTAATGGGATACGGGTAGGCTACGCTAGATGACAATTTAAAAATTCTACAACGTAAACCGGGATGCTCGCAAGCAAGAGATCACAGATCGTTATCACCAAACGATAGTGCGGTGAAGAAGAGTTGAAGCGTACCGTCCAACGAAGAGCGCCGATGAAGAGATCATAGTCAATCGCCCCACGCCGAGTACGTTGATGCAAAGGTCATAGTCGATTGTCCTCGTACAACAACTGACCGCTTTCGCAAAGGTCATAGTCGATTGTCCTCGTACAACAACTGACCGCTTTCCTTGCAAAGTCGCAGATCATCCTCTAGAGCAACAGCAACCGCAGTATCGCCTCTACGGTATGCACACGTCTAGGATAGGAACACCGTACACCGGTGTACTAGTACCAAGTCACACGGGAATGCTCTCTCAAGAAGATGGCGGCTAGGGTTTGGAGCAACTCACGTCAACTCTTGTCGTGTGTCTCCTTTGTTTCCCATATCTCTCTTTCACCCAATAGCCTCAAGGATCTCCTTAAATAGTACCCGTGACAAATCCTATCCGAACGCGTTTGACAAATCGTATCTATATTGGTTTGTTCCAACCCATTAAGTGTATGACCATGTAGGTTCATGTGTAGTTCGGTTGTGACTCGAAAACTCCTTTCCGATCACGAGTCATAAGCGGCACCTAGTAGGACATAATGATTCCCGAATACACATGAATTATATTGGACGAACCTTAATGCAATATGATCTATGACCATGTCCTATTTGGTTTCGATTAGTTCGCAACTCCTTACGACCATATTTCGACCAGCCTACGACCAGCTCATATTTGGTCTGACCAGTTTGTAACTCCTTATGACCAGGTTTCGACCACTTGATGATCATGTTCGACCAGCCTACCACCAGCTCATATCTCCATACGACTAGTCCGTATCTGATCGAACTGAAAGACCAGCTCATGTATTCTCCCTTTGCCTCACGATATCTGGTTGAACTCCAGGTGAGAGGTTGTATCATCCATGGACTGTTCAATACTTTCTAGATCAAGTGTCGGATAACTTCATGTGGTCGAACCATGCACTTTCCTTATCCGACCACATCGAGGGCCCAGACATCTCTTCATTAAGTTAGGAGCGGCAAGTCCCATATCCAACCAGTCACATTCCTCCGTATGTTTCATAGCATACTCGAAAACTACCTGTATGATTACCCAGTTACAGAGTAGTGTTTGGTAACCCCAAAGTGTACTCTTACACATGTAGGAAATCATATTGATCTCAGGTCTAAGGATTATACATCATCATTGCTTGAGACCCACTTATGCCCAACAGGTGCACATGGGAGGCGTATGCGCTTACAAGCTCAAACATCTCTATTTTATTTAGAGATAATAATTCAGTTTCTATTGCATTCTTCCAATCTTCCCAATCTAATATTTTCTTACATTCAGTGTCGGGACCCCGGGGATTCACACAACCCCGAGACCCTCCGTGCGGAACTCAAGCTAGTCCCATGATCGGTAGCTAGCTTGCACAGGTTGTAAACAATGATGCATTCATAACCATTCAACGCATTTAACTAATGAAGGCATAAAGTAATATTAATTAAAACAAAGAAAGACCTTATGGTCAAGGTTCTTACAAAAGTCGCCTCACGTAATTTGAGCAACAACAGAGTATCCGGCAATGAAATCTCAAAATACGTGGAGCCCAATCGACATGCCCACAGCAATCGAGTGGAGGACGTGACCTAGATCGCAAGTCTTCAAAGTAGCCTTCTTCAGAGAACTCAACATTTCGATTCTTCATTGGGACTAATCAACAAAGGGCATAAAGCCGTGAGTACATAAAGTACTCAAAGAAGTCGTAGAGAAATGTGTGCACATAGTATTCATGCCGGGCTTAAACAAGGATGGCTTTATGGTTAATTTGCGTAAAGCAAGTTTAACAATAAATACAATAATTAGATGGCAAAGCGAGATTTCAAAAGAATAATACATAGATAAACAAGCTCTTTTGAATCAACAAAGGAACATCCGCTCACTTCCCAACCATTCCAACCAAACGCTTCCATCGAACCAAACCACATTTTGAAAAATACTACCCCTTGCGCTAAATCACTGTGCATGTCCGTGAATCGGGACACGGCTATTCGAATAGATTTTTGACACTCGCAGAGGTTGTGCGGCTTTACCCACAAGACACGAATTCTCTAGTTTGTTTGGCATCCGTCGATACCACCGCCACTTCCTTAGGTGAGTAGTCTAGAGCACGTGACAAGGCTTTACAAAGTTCCATTTTGCCTCGGTTACGCGCTAAGGTTTCGCCATCACGGCCCCTCTTGCGCCAATAAATGTACCACAATGAACCGACTCAAAACTTTCCTAATTAATTGGCCAGGTCCGTCCCATACCGGACTTATGGTTGCACGAGGTGACCCAGATCAATGACTTGCAAAGTTAAGTCCTTAGTTGGCTGCTCAGACAAGTCTACCACAACCCAATGTGCATTACGCACCCACTCTAGCTCCCTACCTCAAGCCCGAGCATAAATCATTTTTGTTCATTCCCAACCAAATGGCAATCCCTGCCATGGCACAACATCTTTTAAAAGTGGCCTCACACCACTGTTCCATAGTTCCATTAGTCAAATTTCCACAATCATCGAACATGTGATCGAAAGTCTCGCGGGTAACTAAAGCATGTCTAAGCAATATTACGCTCCCAAGTTGGTATTACAATTATGTCCAACTAGTATTAACCATCCTAAGGTGTCCAAGGATATATGTCATTCAAGGAGACATTTCATTTTTAATTTATCAAGGAGGCATAATGGCAAATTGGTAATTATCTACTCCCAAAACTAGTTTTAATAAAACTAGCCATGCATGATAATTTAATACAATATACATTTGTAAAATGGGTTCAACATGGTCAAAGGCCTACGACTTGCCTTCGTTGTGAGGAGAGGGTCTTGATCGTCGGTCAAGAAATCTTCCAAATGCCTAATCTACACGTGCGAGAATAGCAACAAATAAATAAAACAGCACCAAATGAACTCCAAAAATTACAAAACCAGTACCAAATGAAAGAGGATGAATTTATATAAATTTAGAAATTTGGATCACCCAAATCGGAGTTCGGATGTGAAAGTTATAGCCAAAAGAAGTTGGAAAATCACATGAAATGATAGATTTAGGGTTTTCGGATTTTCGGATTTAATTTTCTACTGAAAAATCCGGTTTACACAGTCAGCGCTTGCGCAACCGCTGACGTAGCAGCCACGCGGGCGAAAACGCTGACGCGGCGCCGACGTGGCGCCACGTGGGTGGCCACGTGGGCTTGGGCCCACGGGTCAGAGAGAGAGAGAGAGAGAGAGAGAGAGACGGGGAGGGCGCGGTGGCGGCCGGAGTTGGGGGAGACGACGGCGGCGCAACGGGGAACGGCGGCGATGCTTCGGGAGACGACGCGGAGGCGGCCGAAGGCGAGAGGGGGAGAGAGCGGGCGAACGCGACCGAGAGAGAGAGAGAGAAAGAAGAGAGGGGAGAGGAAGAGGCGCGGCGGCTTTATAGAGCTTGCGGCGAGAAAACAATGAGCGGGCGATGGGGCAGCCTTGGCGTGGCGCATGGCGGAGGCGGGGCGAGGCGGGCCTTGAGACGGCTGGCGCTGGATTCGCGGCGAAAGCGCGCGTGCGAGATTCGCGCGAACAGGATTCGTCTGGCGCGACGGACGGGAGAGAGAGAGAGAGCGCGTTGGAGACGACGAGCGGGAGCCGTCCGATTCCGATCGGACGGTGGGGAACGAGGGAGGCGCGGCGAACGGAGAGCCGTCCGATTCCGATCGGACGGTGGGGAGAGAAGAGGCGCGGCGAGGAGGCGAGCGGGCGCCGTCCGATTTCGACGGCGCGGAAGAGGAAGGCGCGGCGTCGGATGCGCCGGATCGCGATCCAACGGCGGAGAAGAAAGGAGAGCGCGGGCGAAAGGAAACGGCCAGATCTCAATCCAACGGTCAGCAGCACGGGGCGACGCGGCGAAGCGAGAGCGGCCGGATGGAGATCCAACGGTCAGGAACGGCCGAGCGCGGAAACGGGCCGGGCCGGGGAATAGGGATGGGCCGGCTAGGGTTTCGGCCCAAAACAGAAAAGGATTAAAATACATTTTTGAGTTTTAGAAATTCAAACAAATCAAAAAGCAATTTAGAAAATAGCAAATAGACTCCAAAAATTCTAGAAAAATTCACAGAAATTCCTTGACTTATTCTAGACTTAATAAAAATACTTTTAACTTTAAATTTTCTTTTTCTTTTACAAATAAATTAATTTTTAATTTCGGGAAAAAGGAAAAACCCTTTTTTAAAATGCAATAAATCCAAGAAAATTCTTAAAATAATAATTTTGATTTTAAATTCCAGAAAATTCAATTAAACCAACTTTAATTTAATTGAAGTTTGATTAACTCATATTAAACTGCAAATGGATTTTGAAATTTCCAAATTAAGCTTTTGGCAAATAGAAGCAAATGGTTCTATTTTTAAAATTTTCAAAAACTCCGAAAAACGGGACGCTACAAACCTACCCCTCTTAAAGGGAATCTCGACCCCGAGATTCAGGCTGACTAGAGAATAGGTGGGGAAACTCAGCCTTCAAGTCATCTTCTCGTTCCCAAGTGGCTTCTTCTTGGTGTGGTTGCTCCACCGACCTTGCAAGCGGATGGTCTTGCTTCTTGTCACTGCTCGCTACTTCCAAGATCTGGATGGGATGCTCCTTGCAGTGAGGTCTTCTTGTAGGGCAATTGCTTCCATTGGCATCTGCTCTTCGGGCACACGCAAACACTTCTTCAACTGCGACACGTGGAAGACATCATGCACATCTGACAGCTGAGGTGGAAGGTCCAACTGGTAAGCAACTTCTCCTCTTGGGCTAGAATCGAAAGGTCCGATGTACCTTGGTGCAAGCTTTCCACTTACTCAAACGACGATCCTTTGAGAGGCGATACCTTCAGTACACATGATCACCAGTGCAAAAGCTAGATCTCGGCGACGGTTATCGCAAGATAACTCTTCTGCTCTGGTCTGTTTGTTTTGACCTTTCTCCGATTGATCGAACTTGCTCTTGGCTTTTTCCAAAATATCCGCCCAAACACTTGTCTTTCGCCTACTTCATTCCAATACAACGGTGTTCGCATTTTCTTCCATAAAGAGCTTCAAATGGAGACATCCGAGGCTTGACTGTAATTGTTGTTATAAGAAAACTCTGCATAAGGTAGCATTTGATCCCAACTGGTCTGATTTGCTAAGGCACAAGCCCTTAACATATCTTATAGGATTTGATTTACTCTCTCTGTCTATCCATCCGTCTGGGATGATAAGTCAGATCAAATTTAGATTAGTACCCAAAACATTTGTGCAACTTCTGCCAAAATCTTGAGGTGAACTGTCTGGGATCCTCGATCTGACACGATCTTCTTCGGCACTCCATGCTGGCACACTATCTTTGCCATGTACAATTCTGCCAGTCTATCACCAGAGTAAGTAGTCTTGACTGGGAGAAAGTGAGCAACTTTGGTTAGACGATCCACAATTACCCAAATAGAATCATATCCTGACCTTGTCCTTGGCAAACCAGTGATAAAATCCATGCCAATTTCTTCCCACTTCCATTCGGGCACTTTCAAGGGTTGCGGAGTCCAAGAGTCTTTGATGCTCGGCTTAACTCACGATGACATCACACTGAGCTACAAACTCGGCAATCTCACGCTTCATGCTAGGCCACCAATACATTTCTTTAAGATCTTGGTACATCTTTGTGCTTCCAGGGTGAATGGAGTACAAAGTTTCATGGGCTTCCTTGAGTATCAACTGCTTAAGCTCTTTCTGATCCGGAACACAAATTCGCTTGTCAAACCAAATGGTGCCTTGCTCATCTTCTGAAAATCTCAGGGCTTTACCCTTCTTCATGTTGCTCTTGATTTCCTTAATATTGGCATCTTCGATTTGAGCTTCCATGATCTGATTCCGCAAAGTGGGTTGAACTTCTAGGGCAGCTAGGTAACCTTCTTCAACCAACTCTAACTTGAGCTTCAGGAACTCTTCATAAAGGGCTGGCTGATTTTCCTTGATCGTCAGGGTATTGCAGTAGACTTTTCTGCTCAAGGCATCTGCCACAACATTAGCTTTGCCTGGGTGGCAATGGATTCCAATATCATAATCCTTAATTAACTCTAACCACCTTCTTTGCCTCATATTAAGGTCAGCCTGAGTGAAAATGTACTTCAAGCTCTTATGGTCCGTATAGACTTCACAGCGATTACCAATAAGGTAATGACGCCATATCTTTAAAGCATGCACTACTGACTAACTCCAAGTCATGAGTGGGGTAATTCACTTCATGAGGCCTTAATTGACGGAAGCATAAGCTACAACCTTCCTTTCTTGCATCAGACACAACCAAGTCCTTGCCGGATGCATCACGTAAAATCTCAAAATCCTTAGGACATCGGCAAAATCAACACCGAGCTGATGTCAAACGCTTCTTCAACTCTTGAAAACTTTGCTCACAATCTTTGTCCAAGCAAATTTCTTTTCTTTCTTCAACAAATGAGTGAGGGTCTTGCTATCTTGGAGAATCCTTCTATGAATCGACGGTAGTATCCTCGCCATTCCGAGAAAACTTCGACTGAGGCAATCGACTTGGGTGACTCCCAATTAAGCACATCCTTAACCTTGCTAGGGTTAACAGACACTCCTTCCGCAGACATGACATGCCCCAAGAAAGTAACTTCTTTCATCCAAAACTCACACTTGCTGAATTTAGCATAGAGTTGATGATCTCTAAGCTTATTCAGACCAAACGGAGGTGCTCTTCATGCTCTTCTTCACTCTTGAATACACCAAAATATCGCCAATGAAGACAATGACGAACTTATCCAAATATTCCATGAATACTTTATTCATCAAGTTCATAAAGTAGCGTGGGCATTGGTCAATCCAAACGACATGACCGTGAACTCATACTGACCCATACCGGGTTGAGAAAGTTGTCTTGGGAATATCTTACGGACGAATCTTGGTGGTGGTAACTCGACCTCAAGTCTATCTTGGAGAACACACCGGCTCCTTTCAACCGATCAAACAAATCATCGATCCCGGCAGAGGGTACTTGTTCTTGATGGTGACCTCATTGAGGGCTCTGTAATCCACACACATCCGCTGGGTACCATCCTTCTTTGCAACAAAGATCACCGGGCTCCCCAAGGTGAAGAACTTGGCCTGACAAAACCTTTCTCTTGCATTTCTTCAATTTGCTTCTTCACCAACCAAATCATTGACAGCAATCTGTAGGGTCTCTTGAAGATAGGTGCAGTTCTCGAACAAGATTGATGACAAACTCCAAGTCTCGGTCCGCGGCATTCGGGTAGATCATCAGAAAGACATCCGAAAACTCTCGACTCGGCACTTCCTCCAAAGACACAACACTGCACTGCGCAGACTAAAGATCCAATTTAGCTTCTCCGGGAGGCTTCAAACTTTACCTTGGTTCCATCCGGACCGACCAAAGTGATGCTTCTACCACCACAATCCAAGAGGGCTTGGTGATTGGCAAGCCAATCCATTCCCAAAATCACATCAAGAGACTTGGTGTCTATGATGATGAGATTAGCAAGGAATTCTACCCTTCTATGGTCACTTTAACCTTAGGGCAACCTTGGTTCGTACTCAATTCGAACCGAGATCGAACCAACAAAACACTTTTAAGAGGCAAAACTTCCAACCGGTGCCTTTCAAAGAAACTCCGAGAAACAAACGAATGCGAAGCTCCTAATCAAACAAAAGCAATGGGAGTCTTTGAATTGACAAGGAACTTACCCAAGACGACGTCAAGGTCGTCTCGGGCTTCCTCCACAAAGTGGTGTGGTTCACACGACCTCTTCCAAAAGGCCGAGGAGACTTGATAGTGCGTTGGAGTCCGAGGGCTCCACGTGCGACTCTGAGTGGGGTCTGGTCTGAGTGGCTCCCATGTTGAAACGAGCAGAGAAGGGCCTTGCCTCTGCAGGCAACTATTGGCGAAGTGCCCCACCGATGACACTTAAAGCGGTGATCCCTGCCGCAGGTTGCCATTCCTTGGTTCTTTGGTTCTTTGGAGCTGCTGAAGCTGCGGGTCACGGAGGCTAGCTGGCGAGTCTTTGCTGGGGCTCTGAATGTGACAGGTGGAGCAACACGGGCAGGAGGCGGCACATTCATTCTGACTCTCTGGGAGTGGGACCGATGGGCAGCATGTCTGCATCATCTTTCTCTTGCGGATTCTTCAAGTTCACGGCGGGATTCCTCGATGAGCATGGCCTTGTTCACCAAGTCTTTGGAAATCTGAATAGTCATTCCCAATGACTTGCACCTTCAAACCGGGTTGAGTCCTCTCTTGAAGCGCTTGGCGGGCATCATCGTGGCAACGTCCTTCCGGGCATAACGGACAACCGAGTGAATCTGTTAAGGTATTCACTCACCGACATGTTGCCTTGCCGCACTCACGGAACTCATTCTTTTCATTTCCACCTTTCCATCGGGAATATGGGAGTGGCGGAAAGCTCTCAAAACTTCGGCCCAAGTGATACTCTCGGTTTCCATGGGCGCACAATAGTTCTCCCACCATTCTCGCGGTACCTTCAAGCCGGTGAGTGGCATCTGTAACCTTCTCGCGATCATCACAACGGGTGATAGCGAGCTTCTTTTCCATGAAACGTAACCAGTCATCTGCGTCCAATGGCTCCGAGGAGCTAGAGAAAGTGGGCGGATGGGTCCTTAGAAACTCGCCACTGGCTCGAGGAAACACGGGGTGGAGCGGCGTGGGCGTGGCGGTTGCTTGATCGGTTCATCATTGCGAGGAGGGCAAGCTGTGCAGTTCTGGCGATTCATCATCTCGAGTCATAATCGCATCAAAGAGCTCATCATTTGCGTCTGGGCTCGCCATGAACTCGACTCAAACCGGATCTGACTGGCGGCTGGGAAGACAGGGCATCGGGCGCTGAGTCTCATCCTGGCTTGCGGAGTTGCGGGTCTGAACCATCTGCGACAAAGCTTCACAGGTTTAATAGACGAGAAGAAGAAAGCAATTTAGATGCGAGGGAAAGCACGGAGATGAGCGAGGAACAAGGGAGATAGATGGATCAACCTAATGCGGACAAAATTGGTTTTACCCAACGAACGGATAGCCGGAAAGCTATCAAGAAGCAAACCAAAAGGGACACTTAAGCACAGAAGCACTATTACGCAGACTAAACGACTCTAAAACTAGGGAGGGCAGCTACTAATCTAATCTTTACGGAGGGGCAACTTGAAACAAACTGCGGATCTTGAACTTCCAAAACTTCCATTACTTGATCTTGAAGGGCTCGATCCTAGGGATAATCCAGAGATGAGGGAGTCAAATTTAAATTTGAAAACCAAGTTCCAGAAAAGATAAGATAAAAGAACTCAAGAATGATATAAGAGGGTAAGATGATAAGATAAGAATAGAATAAGATAAGAAAGAACAGAATAAGATGAGAGAAGAATTTCTAGTCAAGTTAATTGCTTGGTTTGATTTAGAAAATATATTTTGAATCTTTGACTAAGACGACCAATCTAACTAAAGGCTACGTCCTACAGTCGATATGGCTCTGATACCATCTCTTGTCGGGACCCCGGGGATTCACACAACCCCGAGACCCTCTGTGCAGACCAAGCTAGTCCCATGATCAGTAGCTAGCTTGCACAGTTGCAACAATGATGCATTCATAACCATTCAATGACGAACTAATGAAGCGCATAAAGTAATATTAATTAAAACAAAGAAAGACCTTATGGTCAAGGTTCTTACAAAAGTCGCCTCACGTGGCTGAGCAACAACAGAGTATCTGGCAGAGGAAATCTCAAAAATACGTGGAGCCCAATCGACATGCCCACAGGCAATCGAGTGGAGGACGTGACCTAGATCGCGAAGTCTTCAAAGTAGCCTTTTCGTAGAACTCAACATTTCTGATTCTTCTTGGGTGATCAACAAAGGGCATAAAGCCGTGAGTACATAAAGTACTCGAGAAGTCGAGAGAAATGTGTGCACATAGTATTCATGCCGGGCTTAAACAAGGATGGCTTTATGGTTAATTTGCGTAAAGCAAGTTTAACAATAAATACAATAATTAGATGGCAAGCGATTTCAAAAGAATAATACATAGATAACCAAGCTCTTTTGAATCAAACGGTGAACATCCGTTCACTTCCCAACCATTCCAACCAAACGTTTCCATCGAACCAAACCACATTTTTGAAAAAATACTACCCCTTGCGCGAAATCACTGGGCATGTAAAGTAAGCAGGGGACACGGCTATTGAATAGATTTTGACACTCTGCAGAGGTTGTGCGGACTTTACCCACAAGACACGAATTCTCTAGTTTGTTTGGCATCCGCCGATACCACCGCTCACTTCCTTAGGTGAGTAGTCTAGAGCACGTGACAAGGCTTTTACAAAGTTCCATTTTGCCTCGGTTACGCGCTAAGGTTTCGCCATCACACCCCCTCTTGCGCCAATAAATACCACAACAGAACCGACTCAAAACTTTCCTAATTAATTGGCGGTCAGTCCCATACCGGACTTATGGTTGCACGAGGTGACCGGATCAATGACTTGCGAAGTTAAGTCCTTAGTTGGTCGCTCGAGACAAGTCTACCACAACCCAATGTGCATTACGCACCCACTCTAGCTCCCTACCTCAAGCCCGAGCATAAATCATTTTGTTCATTCCCAACCAAATGGCAATCCTCGCCATGGCACAACATCTTTTAAAAGTGGCCTCACACCACTGTTCCATAGTTCCATTAGTCAAATTTCCACAATCATCGAACATGTGATCGAAAGTCTCGCGGGTAACTAAAGCATGTCTAAGCAATATTACGCTCCCAAGTTGGTATTACAATTATGTCCAACTAGTATTAACCATCCTAAGGTGTCCAAGGATATATGTCATTCAAGGAGACATTTCATTTTAATTTATCAAGGAGGCATAATGGCAAATTGGTAATTATCTACTCCCAAAACTAGTTTTAATAAAACTAGCCATGCATGATAATTTAATACAATATACATTTGTAAAATGGGTTCAACATGGTCAAAGGCCTACGACTTGCCTTCGTTGTGAGGAGAGGGTCTTGATCGTCGAATTGAAGAAATCTTCCAAATGCCTTAGGAATCTACACGTGCGAGAATAGCAACAAATAAATAAAACAGCACCAAATGAACTCCAAAATTACAAAACCAGTACCAAATGAAAGAGGATGAATTTATATAAATTTAGAAATTTGGATCACCCAAATCGGAGTTCGGATGTGAAAGTTATAGCCAAAAGAAGTTGGAAAATCACATGAAATGATAGATTTAGGGTTTTGGATTTTGGATTTAATTTTCTCTTGAAAAATCCGGTTTACATACGATCGAATCACGACGACTTAGCAGCCACGCTGGCGAACCGCCGACGCGTGGCGCCGACGCGGTGCCACGTGGGTGGCCACGTGGGCTCGGGCCCACGGTCGAGAGAGAGAGAGAGAGAGAGAGGAGAGAGAGGCGGTGGCGGCGGAGTTAGAGACGACGGCGGCGCAACGAAACAGCGGCGATGCCGGGAGAGACAGCGAGGCGGCCGAAGGCGAGGAGGGAGAGAGCGGCTAACGCGACCGAGAGAGAGAGAGAAAGAAGAGAGGAGAGGAAGAGGCGGCGGCTTTATAGAGCTTGCGAGAAAAACAATGGAGCGGCGATGGGACAGCGTGGCGTGGCGAAGGCGCGGCGGAGGCGGGACGAGACGGCCATGGCTGGCGGATTCGCGGCGCAACAGGATTCGCGCAGCGACAGGGACGGAGAGAGAGAGAGCGGCGCGTTGAGACGAACAGGGAACCGTCCGATCCCGACGGACGGTGGGAACGAGGCGCGGCGACGGAGAGCCGTCCGATTCGTCGGACGGTGGAGGAGAAGAAGCGCGGCGAGGAGAGCAAGCGGCGCCGTCCGATTTCGAGGCGGTGGGAAGAGGAAGGGCGCGGCGTCGGATGCGGCCGGATCGCGATCAACGGCGGAGAAGAAAGGAGAGCGCAAGCGAAGGAAGCGGCCAGATCTCAATCCAACCACAAGAAGACGGCGACGCGGCGGCGAGAGCGGCCGGATGGAGATCCAGCGGTCGAGAACGGCCGAAGCGAAGCGGGCGGGCGAGGGAATAGGGATGGGCGGCTAGGGTTTCGCCCAAAAGCAGTAAAAGGATTAAAATACATTTTGAGTTTTAGAAATTCAAACAAATCAAAAGCAATTTAGAAAATAGCAAATAGACTCCAAAAATTCTAGAAAAATTCACAGAAATTCCTTGACTTATTCTAGACTTAATAAAAATACTTTTAACTTTAAATTTTCTTTTTATTTTCCAAATAAATTAATTTTTAATTTCGGGAAAAAGGAAAAACCCTTTTTTAAAATGCAATAAATCCAAGAAAATTCTTAAAATAATAATTTTGATTTTAAATTCCAGAAAATTCAATTAAACCAACTTTAATTTAATTGAAGTTTGATTAACTCATATTAAACTGCAAATGGATTTTGAAATTTCCAAATTAAGCTTTTGGCAAATAGAAGCAAATGGTTCTATTTTTAAAATTTTCAAAAACTCCAAAAAACGGGACGCTACATTCAGCGAGCGATACAGGCTCTAGATCAAGATCGATGATTGTGGTAATTTTCTTTGCAAAGTAAATGTTGACATTGGCTGTTGTCATATTCAAAGATTCTCCTGTGGTCACATATTTTATAGCTATTTCTTCATAGGGTAATTCTTCTAATGCTTCTACTTGCTCACCACGCTTCTAATTACTGTGGCAAGTCCCTTTAGTTTTAGCTTCGATGTGTATGCACACATCCCTACCGATGTATCCCTTCATGGGAATGTTCAAACCCAATAAGCCTTTTAGAAGGTTACATACTAGTGCGTGTATACCCTTTCTGAAGGTTCCATATCGGTGCAGTCTCAACTAGCTCCCCTTCTATTTACGGGAACGGTGATCGATTGTGTCAAGTCTGTAAGATCGAGGTGGCCGACTAGAGGGGTGAATAGGCGATTTTAAAAACTTTAGCGCTAAAACCAATATATAATCACGGAAGCTAATAACAAATTGGTTTTGCACAATTAAAACCTAAATCAACTAGGCTTCCTAAGTGCATCAACAATAAGAACACAATACAATGAGAGCAATCATACAATGATATATAAGCAATTAAAGCATGTAGTATAAATTGTTCAAAGTAAAGCACAAGACAAATCAAGATTCCTCACAATAACACCAGCAACATCAGCAACCATCCCCAACCGACCAAGGTGAGTATTTATAGCCCACACACAAAAACTAGCCGTTGGGGGAGAGATTCCCTCGAATCTATGCAGGGCCGGTCTGACCGCCAACTAATGGCCGGTCTGACCACCGCCAAATCAGTCAGACCGCCAAGGCTGGCCGGTCCGACCGCCCGAGGCAAATCGGCAAACACCAAATGGTGCTTCTCTGGAATAAACGTGCAGCGGACCTTGCGGTACTTCAAGACACCGGTAGTTCCGTTTATCAAGCGGAACTACCGTCTGAGAGAATCAACACAAAGGGAAATCGGTCCGACCGCCCAACACATGACAGTTCGACCGTTTTGGCACCGGTCAGACCGGTGACCACTGGCGGTCTAACCGCCAGACCACAGAGGCCAAACACATTGGCTTCGCTTCAAATGGCAAAACACATTCGCCCATTTGAGTGCATTTCCAACAAGGTTTCAAAGATGATATTCTTAACAGGTTGCAAAACATATTTGCCAACCTTTAGAATACACATCACAAGGTATAATGTACATGGACTTACACCATTTGCAAAACACATTTGCAAACTTAAGTCGCATGCTACAAGAAATCAAACATGAGCTTCAACTATTTGCAAAACACATTCGCAAATATCAGCATCATGCCACAAGGCTAAGGTGTATGGACTTAAACCATTTGCAAAACACAGTTGCAAACTATAGTCCTATGCTACAAAAATTAAATGCATGAGCATCAATTATTTGCAAAACACATTCGCAAATAATAGCACCATGCATAGATGAGCTAGAGCAAACATAATGAGCTATCAACACATGACTAACTCATACTACTAGTCAAGACCCCTCTTAATAGTACGACAATCCTATACTAGCAATCCTGTCTTCCAACCAAACATCAAGACCGGTAAAAGAGTAGGAACACATCCTTAGCCCTAGCTAGTCATACCTTTGTCTTGCATCTTCTTGAAGCTTGATGACGCACATCAACACTTCAAGTCCGGGTCCTTGACTTTGACAATCATCAACACATGATGATTTCTTCACTTCGGGATCTTATCTTGAACATCATCAACACATGATGATTTCTTCACTTCGGGATCTTATCTTGAACATCATCAACACATGATGATTTTCTCATCCCGAGTCTTGACATGCATCAACACATGATGCATTTCTTCACTTGACCTCCATCAACACATGATGGGTCTTCTCTTTAATCATCATCGACATACGATGATTCCTATTTCTTCAAGCTCTTCGTATGCATCAACACATGATACATCCCTTCACTCGAATCTTGACTTGATGATCAACTCATGATCATCCCAAGTCTTCATCACCCTGGAACATAACATATACATCCAACTCATGGAAAATGTTAGTTCCACAATATGATTATCATTAATTACCACACCATACCATTAACACATAATGGTGGGACAAGATACTTCAATCTTTCCCTCTTTGGTAATTGATGATAATCACTTCAATCACACATAAAATAAATTTAGATAAAAGTAACACGATATGAGTATATATATAAACTACACAAGTCATATATATATACTCATACCATGAGTATGCGAGAACTACACAAGTTCTACATACTCAAAACTTGAGTATACGAGAACTACATAAGTTCTATATACTCAAAACATGAATATACAAAAACTACACAAGTTTTATATATTCGAAACATGAGTATGCAAGAGCTACACAAGTTCTATATACTCAAAACATAAGTATACAAAAACTACACAAGTTTTGTATAGAATGAGCTCCCCCTAAATGTGTGCATACACAAATGTGGAAAACAGAATATGGATCAATACTAATGAAACCACAAAATATAGAATGAGCACCCCCTAAATGTGTGCATACACAAATATGTAAATAGAAATATATGCACATATTCAAGTTATACTTATGGTGGAGTTCAACCTATATTTTGAATCCGAGGAATGCAACATTATATAAGAGTATAAGTTGAATGCATACCTCGTTGAATTTCACCTTTATATCCAAATGAGACTACACATTAGATATAGCAATAGAAATGTTAGTCTCGCAATTGAACTTATCATTAATCACCAAAACACTCCATTAACTCATAATGACAGGTCTAGATTATTCAAAGTCCTTCTTATCCTTTTTCACCAGACGTCCCCACTTACTTCGGATTCAAGGGGCCAGAGTTCTCATCATTTTTTAGGCCTCAGAACAAGATTAGGGATACATTTTTCTTTCTTCGGTATCTCAACCCTCTCTGGTGCATTACGTGCAGGCACATGCAACTTGGTCACGCTCTTCAAATCACTAAAGTGGGCAAGCAGTTGATTCACTAATACTTGCAAATTAATTATCTTCTGGACTTCAATTGTCTTCTGGACATCAATTATCTTCTGAACTTCTCTATTTACTTCACTAGTGTGCGGGTCATGATCATGAATTTCAATTATCTTCTGGACTTCTCTATTTTCTAACATTTTTCATCAAGGGGTTGATCTCCTCCCCGTAATGACGGGAAACTATAATTATCAATTATACTATCTATGAATCAGGCAGTATGCAAATCTTCCATCATAGGGTCCAAATACATGATTATGGATGTTGGCTCGTATATCCAGACTTTCGGAGAGGCCCCATTTCAATACGCTGTGGTGGGGGTATTGTTACATAATCCTTGCACCCAAATCTGTGAAGATGAGAAATTTTCGGTGATGACCCTTGCGCTAGTTGCATAGGTGAATGGATGTTATTTGCCGATGTCTAAAAATTGACGAGAATTGCTGCATGCACGACTGCATGTCCCCAACATGTAGTTGGTATATTACAATAATGCAAAATCTGCTGGTCTATTATGGGTCTGGACATGCGGTAAGGAATGCTCTACTTTAATTCTCATTTCCATGTAATAATCATCAAATGCATTTGAAGTAAATTCTCTGGTATTGTCCATTCTGATGAACTTCACATGATGATCTGGGAATTTTTTTATTTTAATTATCTGCGAGACTAGCTTTGCAAAAATATAGTTTTTCGTAGACATTAAACATATGTACGACCATTTCGAGGAAGCACGATGTGCAGCATAAAATACCTAGATGGCCCTGACAGGGGCTGCATAGGACCGCAAATGTCTCCCTGGATACAGTGAAGTACAGGAATGCAGGGACTTCATCCTTCGCTTTCATAGCAGAAGGTCTAGTAATTAATTTCCCAGTGGCACATGTGAGACACATAAAATCTTCCTGATTCGAAAAATTCTTTAGATTGATATTATGTTCATGTGAATTGTTAATTATATTTCTCATCATCCTAAGACCTAGGTGGCCTAATCTATCATGCCAGAGATAGAAAAGTTCAGAACTTCTAAATACGGTTTTCAAGATAGTATAGGCTGCAGGTGCCTAAATATTAGTGTAGCATAGCCCAGTTTCATATGAAGGAAATTATTTTATACTCTTTTGCACTTTCTTCACGCTATCCAATGAGCATTTATTCCTTATCATACCCTTCTTCAGTCTTTACGTGGAAACCGTTACCATCGGGGGTATAATTGTGGCCCTTCCTGGGCCTATTATATAAGCATCGCTGCCCGCAATTGTCATAAGACTACCAGTATTCTTGCTGATTGACTGAAAGAGTTTTGTCTCTCTCAAAATAGTATTCGTTGTGCCGCTATGCGTTAAGCACGCTTCCTTCATAGGGCGCCACACGTGTTCTGATACTTCAAATACCAGAACATAACTTGCTATTATAAATACAGGAAAATTAAGCCTTGCATGACTTATTAGAATAATTTAATGCTTTGCTCTCCTAGAGCTTACAACCATTATTCAAAGTTCCATCATAATCACAAACTCCAAGTGACTGTAAAAAAAATTAAAGTGCAATGCGTGCACAAGATCGAATTTGCGAAATATGTAGAAACTTCTGCTTGAATTGCTCCATGGCGATCTTCTCCTCTTGGGCACTGCGCTACACGCACGCGATGTCCAAAGGAGGGGTGACGGGCTGCTATTGGGATGTCCACATCCATGAGTGCAACTAATGGATGTGGATTCTCTGTGTTGCAATAGCGAGGTGTGTCTCATGTTGTTCTTTGCCCTTCTTCTTAGATCGAAAACATCAATAACGTGCAACCCACGACCTTGCCCTTCTTGCTCCTCTCTTTTGTGAGAGGCTTCATCACCTTGTAGTCGCTAGCATTGGCTTCATGGCCAACATTGCATGTAGTTCTTCCTTAGAATATCATCTTGAACTTTCATAACTTACATGATGTCAATCAATGCAAGATACTCCTTATAGCCATTTTTACGACAAATGAGTGCGGATTGCACCACATTCGGGTAAAAGGTAGAGAGAGTCTTCTCAATCTTCTTCTCATCTATGATTACCTTACTACAAAGTTGAAAACTAGTACAAATTTTATACACATTCTGACCATGTTGTGCCAGCTCTTCGAACTCCCGGTTCGTGATGCTAGTCGTCTATATTTTTATGCAAAGAGTTCATAAGATTACTACTGGTAATTAAAATGGTTGTAAAATTCTCATAATGTTCTTCGAACTCCTGGTTCATGATCCCATATTTTTTTGTGTATTTTTCATGATTTACTACTATTTTCAGTGATTAAAAGCAATATAAAGAATCACAGATAATCAAAACAGTAAATACAATACATAAATTGCATAGAAATAATAATAACAAAGTTAAACACGCTTCAAATGCTTAAAAGGATTCAAAATTTGAGTTCCCAAGGACCTTTTCTGCTGGAATATGATTTTTCTGCAAATTCTGCAATTTCCAGGGGCTAAACCGCTAATTTTCTATTTTGAGAAAATTTCTCGTACAATTTTTAGAATTTATGAGGGCCTTGTTGCAAAAATTGGGATTTTCCTTTACTTTTCTTTTCTCCAGTCAGGCCAATTTTCATGGTCCATTCGGCGCTTTTCCCGGGCCCATATCTAGCCCATTCGGTCGGTTCAAAGTAGGTGGGGGTTAGGGTTTCCCTACCTCCTGTTTACCTGGGTGGTGACACTATGACGCATGGAGGTGTATGCTACTGGCTATGGCGGAAGTGACGGCCAACTACCGGCGGAGTGAGCGGCGCTACGATCGGGCCGACGACGGCGGCGGCCGTCGTCGGCGGAGGCGAGCCACCGCACATGGGGCGCAGGAGGCTTTAGGCCGACGTCGCCGCTTCTCGGCCGTGGCAGCTCCAGTCAAGGCGGCGCTTCACGGCTAGGCGCGGCTCGAGGCGGCGTCGGCGCTCTCCGGCCAGCGTGCGTCTTGAGCTAGTCGGCATTTCTCTTAGCGGTAGCGTTGCTCCAGCCTGCGTCGGATCTTCTTCGGCGGTAGCGTGGCTCCATGACCGTGCACTACTTCATGCCGGGCGAGGGCGATCATGGCGGCGGCCGCGTTCTTTAACATGGGCGGCGCGCGGCCGGGCTCGTCGGGTGTCGCGAGGTGCATACGGTGCTTGCTCGGTGGTAGCGCATCTTTGGCGTGGGCGCGGAGGTGGCCGGCGTCGCGGCAAAGACATGCGGTGCTTGCTCCGTCTGGCGCCAGGTTCTGCTGTCTTGGCGCCGATGCCATCCCCTTCCTTTTTTCTTTTCTTCTTTCATCGCACCGCATGCCCGCAAATGTCCGGTGACGAGTGGGCATGAGGAGCATGGCCAAGCGTCTGAGTCCGAGCGGTGGCGCGACCATGCGGGCCGAGTGGACGGCGGCGCTGCATGGGCGGCGCGGCACCGGCCGGCGGCTAGGGTAGGGCTCGGCCGTGTGATGCGACGGCCGTGCAGGGCCGGTGAGTGTGCGGCCATACGGGCCACGGCCCTTTTTTACTGTTCATGCATCAATATACAGTTCAGTGTTCATTGTTCATGCATCGATCTACAGTGCAATCTACATCCTCTCATTCATGCGATCTACCGATCAGCTTGGCTGGCTACTTCAAGTCAGCTCGCTGTAGATTAGAGTGCATTTGCAATTCACAGTGCAATCTTCATCTACTCTTTCATGCAACCTACTGATCGGCATTGTGTCTATGGCTTCAAGTCGGCTCGCGGTAGATTAGATCGGATTTGCACCGTAGGATAAAATCTAGAAAGTCAAATTCGCAGAATTAAAAGCGATCTAGAAAATGTGATTCGATCTACGAGTGTCGTGCTACGACAGTTACCTTTCGACCCGAGTAGAGTAGGCCTAGAAGTAGGCCGGAGTCAATTGTGCTGATAACGTGTTGAGGAACCATCGTTGGCGAGTCCAGACCAAACGATCACCACATAGACAAGCGTAGAATTGTAAGAATAATGCAAGAACACAGTACAAAATATTAGATTGAACGTAGAAATGTAGGGGTATTTTTTTTTCTTCTTTATTCCTTCTTATTGCAATCGGTCTTTTTACAACGCCAAGACCCTTATTTATAGTTTAGATACTCTACTATAGTTTTAGATAAGATACCTATACAATGATGGACTGCCGGACCACACCCATAGTTTTCCAACAGTTTCATACCGTGTACGCACCCTATGTACAATTGGCATGTTCTGCTTAGAATCATTCTTTCTGAAATTCCGACGCGTGGCAAGCATTCAGGATTTGGCGGCATTTTGGAGCATCCAGTTTGGTGGTAACTTTTGTGCCTTTTTGTTCCTATCCTTATTTATTGGATTGGCTGGGTGAAAAAAAAACAGTTCTTTCGCCATGTTGATCTCAATGCAAAAGAGAGGAATCATGCCTGGTGCTAAACTTTGGAAATGTGACAGTTATAGTTTCTTATTGGAAAAAGCTGGAACCCAAACCTTGAATCTGATGCTTGACTCGTTAAAAAGGAATTCTTTCGGCTTTCTGCAGAACGGTATATTTGATATCTGTTGATGCTAACTGTATTATACAACTATCTCAGTATCACTTCTTTTTCGAAAGTAAGTCATAGTATCACTTCATTCCTGTAACAAAGCTTGCAAGAGATCGAAGGGTGTAACAGGTCATCATCATTCCAATGGAGTTAAGTCGTACCCCCACATCAAGCTAATGGATGTTGACATTGTATTGTTGCTTAGCTGCAGAAATGAGGACTTTTGTGCTCTAAAGATGATAGCGGTATGAGGTCAGTCATGACTCTGGATTGAAGCAATGGAAAATGTCATTGTCAGGCTCTTTCATAGCATTTTGTTTTTTAGACTTTTCAATGTAAGTTCGAGTTGGATGGGCTACGGGTTTTCGTCCATCGACCTTTGTGCAATAGCCTCTATACAAGCAACATATTTTTCATTGCTGTTTTTTTTTCTTAATGATCTACAGTTCTGTTTTTCTTTTTTCTATTTGCCTTACCTTTTTTGTTCTTCAGGGGGAAAATTAACTGGCTGGTATATTTCTAGACAAGCAGAGGAAAATTAACTGGCTGGTATATATCTAGACAAGCTCTGCTATATGTACTACACAGAAAAACTAACCTTCAGGGAGGCAAGATATGAACCCCCGTTATGCGATTTTGTGACAATGCTCTGTGTATACGCTGAGACATCCTGTTGTCGATTTGACAGGGTTTGCTCTTGCAAGTCTGAACAAAAAGATTTTGCTGATCTGGCCCAAACAGATTGGCCACAGCGAAGTCAACTCCCGAAGGATGACATCATGCATGGCAGAGACCACCTTGATAGTAATGTCTACACGGGATGAGGATAAAACAGCAGGTTTACAGATTACTCTTATCATGGCATCATGATACACCTTGCAAGTTACTACAACTGACAACCTCCACAATCAAACTAATTAATTACTCGATCAATGTACATGACATGTTCGATCAGTAGACCTTGACGGCAATCTTCATGCCGGCGGCGCAGTGGCCCAGCGAGCCGCAGACGAAGTAGTGCTTGCCCCGGCGCAGCCTGACCTTGTCGTGCCCCGTGCGCAGCACCCTGGCGCCCCTCGGCACGGCGCACCGCCGGTACCACCTCTCGTTCACGATCGCGACGTCGTGGTACTCCTTGTTGTACCTGAACACTGCATCCCGGCCGTCCCATCCTAAGCACTGCATCTGAAGGCTATATATATATATATATATATATATATATATATATGCACGTACGTACGTGCGTGAGGCGGTGCAGAGACTTACCGAGCACGTCGCCCGCGCGGAACGTCTTGCCGGCTAGCCACCACGCTAGGTTGCGGCTCCACCCGGCGCCGTCGCCGACCACGTACGTCGTCGCCGCCTCGGCCACCGGGCTGGCCGCCAGAAGCAGGCACAGGAGCACGACGCCGGCCACGAGAGCGCCGGTTGCACCGCCTCTTCCCTGAGCCGCCATTGCTGCAATGCAAACCGACCGACCAAAGTTAACTAGAGCTAGCTGTTACACTCTTTTGATCCTTTGGATCTGGGTTCTTGTTTGATGGATCGGGTTCGAGAGAAAACCGAGAGTGAGAGAGAGTTACCGTCGGATGTAGATGAAGAGGAAGGGTTGGCCATGGTGGGTTGCGGTAGTCGAGGCGGCGGTGGTCGATCCCGTCCCTCGGGCGTGGCCGGCGCTGAGGCGAGGACGGCAGTAGTCGATCGGGTCGGTGCAGTCGGCGGTGGATCGTCCCGTCGCTTCAGCGCACCCTCTGGATCGGATTAGGGTTGTGTGTTAGGGTTTGTGGCGGCGCGGTCAACTTCGTGAACTGTGCCGCCCCGGTCCCCTTCTCTTTTATAGCGGCGGCGGCGACAGGCCCACCACCATCTTGGTGGCGCGCCGATCGTATGCAGATCAGTGTGGGGATTGGGCATTTGGCGTTGGGCCAAATGCCCGAGATCAACTCTAACATTCTCCCCTTGATCTCAATCATGCTTTATCTTTAATTACTTTTGACTTTACTCATTCCATCACAAATTGGTGCATAGAACGTGTCTCATCGTCACGGTCAATCGCCGATAGATTCAACGACTACAATACACCTCCTGCTCAAATAGTTACTTTAATCTTTTGGGCCATCTTTTAGTCCAGAATCATAGGCTTTCCTTAAACCCATGCCGCTATATGTTCTCTGAACACGTTGGGTGGTAAGCCTTTAGTAAGCGGATCCGCTAACATCTTTATGTACTTATATGCTCAAGACTTATAATTTGATCCCGAACTTTATCTTTCACAACATAGTACTTTATGTCAATGTGTTTGGCAGCACCACTTGACTTATTGTTGTGGGCATACATTATCATGGGTTCATTATCGCAGATACAACTTAAGTGGTCTATTGATGTCGTCAACCACTTTTAAACCGGGTATGAACTTCTTTAGCCAGTTCACCTGCCCCGTAGCCTCATAACATGCTACAAACTCGGCATACATTGTGGACGATGTAGTGACGGTTTGCTTTGAGCTTTTCCACGATATAGCTCCTCCAGCGAGAGTGAAGACATATCCGGATGTCGACTTTCTATCATCTCCCGCAAAATCAGAATCTGTATACCCCACTATATGGAGTAAATCTGTATCATTCCATCATTCCTCTCACAAGCTGTATCACACGTTTGTTCAGTTGCTTCCTTTCATTTCCTTCAGCATAACATTGCAGCCAAATCTAACCTGTAGATATGCATCGATGACCAAACAACCCGCGCTTGATCCACCCGCTAAAAAAAGGCTTTGGAGACTGAAACGAATAAGGAGTGATACCGACGCTCTAACCAAGACAGCAGCAATTCGGGTGTAATGATTCACCGATTCGACACAACATATAATTTACATGCACTGTTATGCTACTCATCACACCTTACACCTCTAGCTCCTACCGTTGCTAAACAGATTTCTCCAACACCACATGCTACAAAAAGTACCTAGCCAACGACACCTCAAGATTTTACTCTACATAACTACTTATTACTATCTAGCTTCTGTAATTAGTGCATATTGTCTTCTGGTACTCGTGCTACTGCCCTTCAAAATTGTTATGTAAATGTTATCGTCTCGCTTATACTCCTCGGTTCTGCCAACACAACGATATATACAAACGCTCTGCTGATCTAATCTTCACGGCATGCTGCGTTTTCTAGACCCAACATATGCAGAGTATATGTTCTATTTGTTATGTAGACCCCCACCTTTTTGTTGTATATATACCTCAGTGTTTGTGTGCCTTCACTATTTAAAAGGTGTTTTTTTTTCACTACACCGCTAGCTTTTGTGCGCTTTCGTTTTACCCAACTCCCTGATCTGTTCGTACTAGTGCCCGACAATAGACACCGTAAAGGATGCACCGGACTCTTCGGACCTATAAATGGCGTGGGTTGACTTATAGTTAAAAAGAAAATTGAGAAGCATGCCGTGGTGGTGAAGGCACTCGTCGGCTCCCGTTGCCAAGGCGATGGCACGGTGTAGGCACCCGGTGCAAGAATAGCGGTGCACTCGCCGCGCCCACCACCAAGGCGACGGCGCACTATAGGCAGCAACTTTTGAAGGCGTCGTGGCCCAACGAGGAGGTGACGGTTTCAACCTCGCCGTGGCCGGCCGGGCCTCACGTCGACCGGGCCGCCACCACCAGATCTAGAGGGTCATTGCTTCTTGCTCCCGACTCCGATGACTTCACCTGTTCAGAACAAAGCACATCAAGATAATGAAACTTGACAGGTCCCACTAATCATGTGGGATTGTCTCCATTTCCTTACTTTTCGAGGGCAACACCGATGATCGATACCAGTAGTTATCAGACGAAACAACAGATAAATAATACAACTCCACTTTAGGAGGAGGATTCACATTAATTTCACCCTACGAATCCTCACTCTCCTCTCATTCCTACTCGTAATAGTAGCATCACCGTCATAGTATTCCCCTCCTACCAACCAGATCTAGTAGAATCCAACCAGACCAGCTCGTTTAACTAGTAGCAATGCATCCTAGGGACACTTGGGCCCTCCCCTCTTGGTCTTCCAGTTGTTGTAGCAGGGGCACGCCGCCCTTGTTGCCGTAGGTGCCCGGCGGCACGCACAAGCACTTGGCGCAGAACGTCAGGCACGCCTTCTTGTACTGCGCCCCCCCGCACCGCGCCGAGCACTCTGCGCATCGCCCAAAAATACCAGCAAAAGAGAAGCTAGTTACGAAGTCTGCAAATGTAGCAAGATTGCGAGCAAGTTGAGCAGTTAGGTAGTTACCCCCATGGCTTAAGGTTGCCGCCTCCCATCACCTCCTGCCACAAGCCAAAGAAGAAGAAGATTGGTTAGAGCGCGAGCGAGTTGCCTGGTTGCGACTTTCGAGCATATATACATGCGCGCATACGGGCGAAGCCTGAAGGTGAAGGTGAAGTGAGCTTACCACAGGGAAGAAGGCGACGGCAAGAAGGAATGCAAGAAGCAGAAATGAGATCATAGCCATGGCTAGGGGTGAAAATGGATCGGATACGGACGGATAATGGCTCTGCTATATTTGTTTTTATATTTTTTTTCCTGGATCCAGATACGAATAGAAATACTCCGGATACGAATACGAATACAAAGGTAAGCCATGCATCGTGTGTCGCATCTCAGCCCTTTCTTTTTCCATTATTGAGCTGTGCTGTTGTTGGGTTTCTGAACCGTGAACCCGTGGCAAACATTACTGCTGGGCTGCCTAACCAAGAGGTCCAAGTAGAGGCGAATAGATGGCTGTGTAGGTTGGGTTAGTATGGTTTATACTGTTTATAGTCCGGGGTTAGATCGGTACAATAGTTCGGATCATGCTTAGGTCCACCTTTTAGCACGATGGGTAGGTACAACACGCACAGTGCCTAGTTGTGCCAAACACGGCACGAGTCCGACACGGTCCATTTGGTCCAGCTAAAGAGAGGGCGAAGAGGAGGGTTGGTGTGGGCCGGCGCCGAGGGAGAAGATGAGGATGGGGGAGAGAAGAGGGGTGTTACAATCCAATTGGAAAATGCAGCTTTTGGCAAGCATAGTTTAGTTTCTGGGAGAAGGAACAGGGTTGGAGAGAAGAACAAGACTGGGCAATAGATGAATTAGACAGGGGAAAGTTCAGAGTAGCTTTTCAGTATTTACATCATTCATGCCCAACAGTGAATCGAACAAACCACTTAAGTAATCACAATGCTTCAGGGACTGGCAGGTGGTAATCCCATTTCAATAGGAAACACAGCCCTCACAAAACCCACTACGACACAGGATAACGATCCAACAGCCTGCGCCTGCGCCTGCTGGCTCTGTCTCCTTACCAACAACGAACTTCTTGTTCATTGTCAGATACTCCCGCCTACTCTGTAACATTCCCCCCTTCTTCATACCAGCTTGCCCCCAAGCCAGGGCACGAGGGAAACGATTCTATAGCTCGATGAGGTCCTCCCAGGTAGCATTAGCCGGTGAAGAACCAAACCACTACACCAGCACTTGGGTTCCCAAAACCGATCCCGTATGATGTAGCCGACGTCGAAACACTCGGGCCAACACTCTGCCAGCCTCTTGGTCCGGCAACTCCTCCTGCACTTTCTCGCTGGGAGCTAACGCCTTCTTTAGTTGCGATACATGGACCACATGATGAATGACGCACGTTGATGGTAATTTCAGTTTGTACGCAAAGATACATTTACAGGCACTGATTGAATCGCTCTGTCTACCCGTTAGTTTGTGATGGTAAGTCAAACTCATTCTCGACTGGGTGTTCACTAGCTGAAATAACTCTCTCCAAAGAGTGCTAGTAAAAATCATATCCGATTAGAGATTATGGATTGAGGTAGACCATGAAGTTTGAAGATATTGCAGAGAAAAACTTGAGCTACTTAAAACGCCATGAATGGATGTGCTAAAGGCACAAAATGAGAATACTTGGAAAATTTATTGATCACCACCATTATACTGTTATACGTTGCTGATCTCAGTAGACCTTCGATAAAGTCCAGAGATATCATCTGCCACGCATGTTCGTGTACTGGAAGGGGTTGCGTGAGCCCTGGATATTTGACATGTTCCACTTTCACCTATTTAAAAACTAAACAAGCCCCAACGAAGGACTGTATATCCCTCTTCATCCCCGGCCATGCAAAAAGCTTCTTTGTCCTACTATTAGTCACCTGAAAGCCTCAATTGCGCTGGAATGCAATGATTGCATAATTTTTTGCCGCAAGGTTGTAAGATCGAGGAGGCCGACTGGAGGGGGTGAATAGTCTTTTCTAAAATCTCTAAGGCTTTACCAAATTTTATGCGAAATAATAAATCAATTCGGTTTTGCTCATTTAACGCCTAAAACAACTAGTCAAGACTAAGTACACCAACAAGATAAGGCTAAGACAATGATAGCAATCCTAAAGAGATAAGCAAGCAATTTAATTCTAGGAATGTAAATTGCACAAAATAAATCACATTTGATCAAACTATAATGACACAAGGATATTTTATCATGGTGTTCGGAGACTTGCCGGTCTCCTCTAATCCACGTTGAGGTAAGCCCAAATGAATTGGACCGGCCCCACGAATTAAGCCAACACCTTGATCCACTCGGGGTTGCTCTTCCTCTACTCCAGAGATGGCAAGCACCAAACCACTCACAACACGTTGGGCCTTCTTACAAGCTTCTTGAGAAGATCATCGGACCACGACGCCTCCACGTCGTCTAGGTGTCGGCAAACACCAAGAGTAATAAGCCAAACCCTTTGCTTGACTCTCACCACGTGCAACAAATGCACAAACTCAAGTGGATACGAAATTCACCTCTAGATGCAACACATGCAACTAGAGACCCCTCTCCTTGCTAACAAGGTGCAACACATGCACAATTGAGAAAAGAAGCTCACACTAGCTCAAGAGAATGAAGTGGAGTGCCAAGAGATTCACTCTCAACTAGCCAAAGGGGTATTTATAGCCCCCACCATAAAAACTAGCCGTTGGGAGTAGAAATCCCCAAAAATTAGTATTTACGGTAGTACCGTTGTACAAACCCGATACTACCGCACTCACTGTTCAACGGACAAAAAGGGTACATTAAATGTTCAAACAACTAGCCGTTGAAATTTTGGTGCGGTGCGGTCGTATTCATCGCTCTTATGCGGTACTACCGCAGGCAAATATCAGCATAGACGACACTCAGAAAAAAATATCATAACTTTTGATTTCGATGTCGGAATTGAGTGATCTTGAACTCTATGGAAAGCTTTTTCAGAGGGCTACACAACCCATCTATTTACATGATCTCAAACACATTAGATCAATACAAAAATCACAAGAACTCCAAAGAGTCACTACTGTGATCAAAGTCCAAGGGAAATAGCAACAAGCAATCTTAGACCATACCAAAGAAAAATGCATCTGTCCCAACAATTTACAAAACACATTTGCAAAATTAGAGCATGCCACAAGAAGTAGGTACATGGACTTTAGCCATTTGCAAAATATAGCTACATGCTACAAGGATTAGATGCATGAGCCTTAACTATTTGCAAAACACATTCGCAAATAATAACATCATGCCACGGAGAGATAGAACATAACATCCCAAAAGTGCCTGAATATAAAAATATAGGATAAAAAAACTTTTTGTATGATATCTAGTGCCATCATTTTTGCCTGCATTTTTGGAGAGTTATTTTAATTACATTTTCTCTTTTACCGACATAAGTGGTATAAGCACAGAAAACCCTAAAGATATAAAATCATAAAGCAGGAAACCCTAGAACCATAAATCGCAAAATAAACTTACGACATTGCCCTTCTTAATGTTGCATGAAATACAAACCCTAAAATAAAAGACCTATTCAAAACTTAAAATTCTATTGCAATCCTTTCTCCCAATTTCTCGTGACTTTTCTTTTCCGCTCTTCTACTGTTTCTTCTTGAAGAGTCATTCAAACCTGGTTGCCACCCAGCCCGTTCCACTAGCTGAACCCGATTGAACCATCACATGTAGCCGCATCGCCTCGCTCAAAGCCACCCAATGCACCGCCATCTCCTCCCCGGTGACATCGCCCAAGGCTTCCTTGGCATCAACCTCCTCAGGAAGCATGCGCCACGTTGCAAGCATGCGGAAATACTGTCACTCAAGCTGTCGATCGAGCGCACTATGCGGCCAGACCATGCCCATTCCTCCCCAAGGTCAGCATTGAGTATGCGCCAAACACATTGTTGCCCTCGTGCGAACTCCGCCTCCTAGCTATAAGTAGCAATCCATTGCCTCTTTGCGTCCTTTACTCGCCACACTAAATCAAATCACACCTTCCCCATTCCTTTGCTGAGCTGAAGCACAAGGTAAAGCACTAGTGTCGTTTTCAGCAGTGGTACCACCTCATCGTCGCCGGCGCTCTAGAGACTCCCATGATTCCCCCACTTCACCTTCTCCCTAAGCAAGCCCCGAGCCGCAACCGTGTTAAAACCGCAGATGGGCACGTAGGATGAGCGATGGAATGCATATAATTTGTCCAACTGTGATGACTAATTCGTAGCCACAATTCTATACACATGACTCACCTATCATACATTTGCATTCTGGCGAGAATTGACATGGATAGAAGTGTTCACTAGTAGCTTAGCAACTCAGCATAGAGTAGAATAGAGCGGGTCAGTTTCAACAAAACACGAGGCAAGCTCGTTTCTTAATTTCAGCAAGGACTTACGAGGAGGGCAGGCCAAGTTGTTGTTGGTATCTTTAATAGTGTTATGGTAATAGTCAGTTAGTCTTTTTATATCAGTAAAAAATTTAATGAAAGAGGAAAAAATATGAGAGAGAAGGGAAGCCGTCTCTTCCTCAAACAACTATCTCTACATACGAACCAAGACAAAATAACCAGTGTATGTGAGAGAGGGGCGAAGAAGTGATAATATTATAATTTGACATGAATGTTAGAGACAACTTGCTAGAGACAGTTTATTAGAGGTGTTGTCTCTAAATCTGTCTTTCGATGATGTGGAGTTGATATAGCGGAATTAGATACGACACTGTTAAAGATGCACTTACGTGCGCCTAGATCTACATGTGAGCTATCGATCGCAAGACGTATTGTACCACGCATCAAGATCGCTACTGACCACGGCGGTAGCTACTACCATTACCACACTACCCCAGCCCGGTGACACACGGGCCCGGATGCTGGCGGGGCTCACCTGGCAGGAGGGGAACGCGTTGCGTTTGCCCATGGATGGTTGGCTTGGTTTGGCTGCCTAGTGGTGGGGAGGAGTAATATGGGGAATGGCAGCAGGTGGGCGCGGAAAAAATGTTGCGTTGGGTTTGGGAGTGGGACCTCGATGGATCTGAGCGCACACAGTCACCGAGGAGGCTTTCCACTGGTTGCTCCCCATGCCGACTTGCCTTTACCCGCGCGCGCTCTCCCGCTCTGGGTTTTGGCTGATTTGAAGTATTTTTTTATTTGTATCAAAGAGTTGTTATGCAAGTAAGCGATGTTAAAAATAGTACCGCGATAGGTTAAAATAGAATTTGAAGTGTTTCTGAATTGCAGTAGGAATACATTGTAGTTTCTTACTGTTGGACCGAAAAGGCGACTAGAGGGGAGGGTGAATAGGAGCACGCTCACTTTTTCATAAATTATGAATTCAAGACAATTTCACTCCAATAGCTATGAGGAAGCTATGAAGATCAATATACCAGTACAGCGGAAGACTAGTATTGAATCCAATTTAACTCCATAAGCAATATGACAAAATCACCAAGGATTGAAACAATTTAATGCATCAAGGGTCGACCTCTGTTATCTGGTGGTCGGACCGATGCCCTCAAGATCGGACCACTGGGCTCCGCGATAAAGAAGAACCATTTCGATGACGAAGTTACAAATATATCTAACTTTTGATTCTCAACTCCAAACTTTATGAAACTTAGTATACACCTTCTCTATGATATTAAGGACCTATTCCAATCAACAATTATGATAATTCTTGGACAAACAAATATCCTTTACAATCTGATTGGAGAAAGGTCTAAAACCGAGTAAAAGTGAAAACTAGATCTAATCGCTTGCTCGTGGGTGATTGATGATCAGGATGATCCTAGATGAGTTCCCACACAACACAGCAAGCTAATCCACGTGACGATATCAAGCAAAAACTCGTGGATCAAAGAAAGCCCTAAAATCATGAAATTGAAAGCAAGAACGAAAAGAGACTTATCTCAAGCAAACCTTTCATAGATTAAAAACATGATTGATGCTGGATTACACCCACTTCATCAAGGATCAGTGGTCAATCCAAGATCACGAAAATCCAATCAAACCTTCAAGAACCCTAGCCTCCACGCTTAGCTCTCCCTAAACAAAATTAGGGTTTTCTAATATAAAAAGGGTTAAAAGATGGTGTAGCAACCACCCTCTTCTATTTATAGTGGAGGCATAGATTTTTTAGAAGTTTGATCCTATTGGCCTCCCGTTAAGGCCCACTAACAAACGGGTCACACACGCACGCTTCGCAAAGCGCCGTCTTTAACCTTTTGACCTAAACAGCTTCACCTAGCGTCATCTTGCGCCTCGAATTTGCTAATAGGTCACCATTGTCCATCTTGCGCCACGCTTGAGTCATTGACTCACCCGCATCGCCGATCGCTCGGACCTCGCTCTCCAAGCCTAGTCCCGATCATCCTCGCCGTTGACCGTCGTTGACCACCAAGCAACCTGCACAACCATAGACAAGTAAACCAATTTTGGGAACAGTTCTTTACAACTTGACCTATGTTAGTCAAAACATGCATCATGCAATACATATACCCTGAAACTCATGACTTTGACCTAACCAACGAACAACGCCGCCACGAAGGCCGGCGTTTAAGTGATAATCGGTCCGACCCCTCAGACCGGTCGGATCGTTCTGCTTGCGGTCGGCCACTATAGGCGGTCCGACCGCCTAAAGGAGTTAGCCGAATTTCAAGCCCTGAAATTCCGAAACCTTCTGGAAATTTAAAACGAATAGAACTTTTAACTGGGGACTCCAAAAATTATGGAACCAAGTGCAATAGAATCCCCTCTCTTGCCTACACCCTCTATTTTTGGCCCAGCTCATTTTGACACATTTGGTCACAGCCCGGTCCGACCACCGCTCATGGCCAGTCCGACCGATTTAGGACCGGTCGGACCGCCATGCTCGCCGGCGATCATCACACCGACAGATTCAAACTTTGTCAAAACACGTGAAACGACAAACCATAAACTCCATTGCCAATTGTCACATTATCCTAAGATCTGGAGCATATCCCCATGATATCCACACTTACTGCACTCCCGGTCTACGGAGTATAAGTGCATTAGATCTCTTCTGCACTCTCCGATTGGCGTAAGAGACTTTGGTCGATAGTTTCAAAGACATGCTCTGATGTTAAATAGTGCAAACAAGACACCGTCTCGAACATGATGCGCTCGGGGACGTGGCATGTTTCCTGTTGTGGTACTGGACAGCAGCAGCTGCGAGCCTTCATCCCGCTACGGTTCGGGAGCGCGGTAGGTTGCTTACCTAGCTTGTTGCGGTGCTATTTTTGTAATTACATACGAGGGAAAACTATTTTTACTAATCCGAATAAAAAACACACCAAATCTTCCTCCCACACTTGCCACTACACTCGCATCTGATCAAGTGGCATTGCAGTGACTAACGCCTAGATATGTTCAAACGCCGGCCGACCGAGCTCCGTGCCAGGCTTGAAAAGCCCCAGCCCGGCTCGGTTCAAAAATTGTTTTTTTTCTTCGAATTTAAGACTATTATTTTAATTCTTTTTAAGAATAAAATTAATATTTAATTTATTCTAAGCACTTAAAGAATTTTTATTTTCTAATTATTTTTATCGGGCCTTTAGACCGAAAATCCAATCCCAGACTCAACCCGACTAGGTCGGACTCAGACCGGACCGCCGGACCGAGTCGCCCGTAAACACTACTACCGCTCCGGCTTCCCGCTTCCGCCAATCAACCTGCTTCCGGGTGTCCGAGTGTATGCAAACACGGGTGTGCAACTGTGCGTGCCTTTGTTTCGTCGCCAGCTCAAAGTTCAAAGAAATAATCAAGCGAGCTCAGCACTAAGCAATGCACATGGAATTGCGGATGCTGAAACAGTCTTATACTCCCTCCAGTCTGAAAAATCCGTCCAAGGAAGCAGTCATGCCCTCATAGGTAGCTGGAGAGGGGCTTGCTAAAGATGATGACGAGCAAACAAGTGAGCATTGCCACTCACAGTCACCAACGTACGGTATGTTGTTGCATGATGGATCCGGATCATCTGCAGTTCTTATATGAACAGTATTTTGCGAGGGGAACAATACTTTCATGTAGTGCTGTAGCATTTAATCTTGGTGTTTGTTTTTTATCAGACAACCAAAATCTTTCGTAATGCACATATACACTGTAGATCCTCTTCACTCCCACGCAGAAAGAGTTCTACTGGCTGGTCATAACTCATAACATGCCCAATTAACATTTTTTTGGGTACATGCCCAATTAACTACATCAGCTCATTTTCCACTTCCAAACGCCCAGGATGTGATGCTGCCTACAAACATTTACATGGCCACGTCCTCCATTAGGCAGGCCTATTTGTAGCCCCCTCCATATGACCGTAGACCAAGTCAGCCTCCTACAGTAACAGTCAATCAGGGCCCACGCGGAAATCCAGTTTCAGTGGGCCCCGTTCACGCACCACGTATCATCTGGAACGTCCAGAGTCGTTCGATCGGACGGATAAGGTTCATCTTTTCATGGACCGTGTCCGCCCAGGGTGCAGTAGACGACCGCGCCCGCGTGCACCTGGCTTTTATGCTTTGGTGTCACGCTGGCGCTGGTCAGCTCCGATTCAAAAAATAAACCGCAACCACTGGCCCACTGCGCCACTTCCACTTCTGACGCCGCGTGCTCGCCTCGCCGGAACCCTAGGACTGTCCGGCCGTCGCCGCCATGACCGGGTACTGCGTGCTCCTCCTCGATTCGTTCGTCTAGCGCTTACCCCTACGATGATATTCCGGCGGCGATTCGATTCGCGGGAGGGAATGTGATTTGTCTAGGTCGGGAAAGCGCCCCCCCGCCGCCGCGCCCCACTTTTTTTTTTTTGGGGGTGAGCCTGGGTGGGATGCAAAGGCGGCGTTCTTTCGGGTTTGAGCGTTTGTGGGATTAATATCCCCTTACCATGACTAACGATTTGGGCGTCGGATTTGTGGGATTGCGTTGGGTACATTTGCTGTGTTGCAGTTATAAACTGGACGATTCTTATGGGCATCCTGCGTTTTTTTTATTGGTTTGGATCGAAAAGAGTAGTCTTTTTTTGTTTACGAGGCCCGGTGTGAGGATCAAGTCGAACATTTGTGGTATTTCGATTTGGGATGAAACTCATGAAAGGCGGGATCTTTTTGGATTATGCAGCGGCGATGGTTGGATTGCGTCGCTAGTTTGTACTTTTGTTATGAACTTTGGGATCGTCTAGCAGAAGGATGTCGTCCCTACAGTATGCACTTTTTTCTGTTGTAATTAAAGAGTGGAAATGTTACTTGACTTCTTCTAGTAGGAAGAGTGGAAGTGTTACTTCAAAGGAGGCATCTTGCTAGTTATTATGGTAACCATTGTGTCACTCGTTGTTAAAAGGGGATTTTTCTTCTTACTTGCTTGAGTATACTGAATTTAAGTTCAAAATAGAGATTGCTGTCGTATCCATCGTTAGCTTTTGAGAAGCCATCCTTTTGCCCTTGGCAATTTGGTGAATAAGACCATCGTATTTAGTTTCTGTATTATTGTGATCAGCATTGCATGTAAGGTTGACCTGAGCAATTGTTATCCGCTGTTAGTTTTACCAGTGTCATGGACTCATAGTTCCTGGGTCAAATTGCATTTCTTTGAGTTAAAAAAAAGGTTAGGCTTTTGAACTGTGTTTGGGTTAACAGAGCTATGTTTTTAATTTACGCTGTAGGCAGTGATGCAGTGAAATTTGGTCTTGAATTTTCGAAACCTGGTGCTTCATCAATATTAGCATGAGAACGATTCTGAGGGACCATGCATTTTTTTTTCATACTGATTGTAATTAAGTTCAGCTTGTACCTCTACAAGATTGATGCGATATGTTTAATGAAATTGTCTGCCTTTCCTTTACCCGCATTCGGTTTCGTTTTGGTTAATGCTGTTGATAGATAGATAGATACAGGATTGAAATTCAGGTGATGCTGTTAGTGTTGTAGAACAACTTTGCTTTATTCATCTGTCTTGACTGTATTGTTAATATTTTCTGCAGGACATCCTGGCTAATTGATAGCCAAAGAATTGCTTCAAAAATAAAAAATGCTTCTGGATCACTGGATCTCAGTAAACACAAATGGATGAGCGACCCAACTAAGGAGTGCCCAAGGTGCAACCACGTCATTGATAATAGTGATGTAAGAGCTGTGCATTTCTATTTTGTGTAATTGCTGCAGTGTTTTTGTTACATATATCCTTTGCATTTCATTGTTACTATGCCTGATTCATACTTATTTTTAAACAAGGATTAAATAATCAAACCACATATTAACATTTAACCGGGTAGTACTATTGTTATTCAGCTTCTTTTTTCTAGATTGGCCTATCTTAATAAGCCAATCACTTGTTCCTAAAGCTGGAATGGATTTTTGTTGTTACAATTTACTATTTAATCACTTCGACTGTGGTTCTTTTGTTCCAGATAAGTGTTATGCGAATGTATTATTTCTAAAGTTCTTTGAGTTTCATGTGTAAGAAAGGAGCTTTATTTGCGGATACTTTCAGGGCTACGGATCAATATTAATTAGTAATGTCCAGTAAGGTGATATGTAAGTGCAACCGCTCTAATGAATTAATGTTTCACTGCAGGTTGTTCACCAGTGGCCTGGTTTGCCTAAAGGTGTAAAGTTTGATCCATCTGACCAGGAATTGCTTTGGCATTTGTTGGCAAAACATGGAAAATCAGGTGCAAAACCTCATCCATTCATCGATGAATTTATTCCAACAGTTGAGGAAGATGATGGTATCTGCTACACTCATCCACAGAAACTTCCTGGTACCCCTTCACTTCCAAGTTCCAAGTACCAAGATATCCCCCGCTTAAAAAAAGTAGATATATTGCATACAGTGAAATAATGTTTGAAATTTTCCAGTATTGATGTTCTGCAGATGAGTAAGAAAAGACCATTTTCATTTAGATAGGACTAAACCGTAGTATCTACAGTTTAGAGCTTTTGTCAAATGCTTGCCTGTGCTACTTTTTTCCATTTGGTATTTATTTTTCTTAATCACACCCTAGGACCAGCAAATTTACTAAGTCTAGCAGCAGCGCTGGTGTGGCAGTGTGCCTACTTATTTTACTTCTATTCATTCCCTTAACTTTCCACTGTGTCAATACTCAACAATCTACAACTCCATATGACTGATTCCATTTCTGAACTGGTTCAAATACAACATTCCACTTTCTTTTTTGAAACAGATATTTCACTTTCCAATTGTACAGTTGTTATTTTCCTACTCTTCTGTGTTGCTTTGCGGTTTTCTTGAATTAACTTTATCCTTTTCAGGTGTTAAGCAAGATGGAAGTGTATCACACTTCTTCCACAGAACATTTAAGGCCTATAACACTGGGACTAAGAAGCGTCGAAAGATAAGCACTGAAGATCTTGCCGATGTCCGCTGGCACAAGACGGGCAAGACAAAACCAGTAATAGTTGATGGAAAGCACCTTGGCTGTAAGAAAATAATGGTGCTGTATA
Source organism: Hsuehochloa calcarea (assembly GCA_036346395.1). Taxonomy (NCBI): domain Eukaryota; kingdom Viridiplantae; phylum Streptophyta; class Magnoliopsida; order Poales; family Poaceae; genus Hsuehochloa; species Hsuehochloa calcarea. The sequence continues at coordinate 38,643,168 of CM070604.1, read as the reverse complement.
TGAGTACTGTGAAGGGTGGGAAGCCCGACAAAACTAATTGGGTGATGCATCAGTACCATCTTGGCACTGGGGAGGATGAGAAGGATAGCGAATATGTCGTTTCCAAATTATTTTTTCAGCAACAGTTTAAACCAGGGGAGAAAAATGCACAAGGGTTTACTGCCGCAGATGCTTTGGAAACTATAGCTGCTGAACCAGATCTTCCTGACCCTTTATTGCCCATGGAAGAACATGTTAGTGATAGCTCTAATCAAGAAGTTCTTCAGAACAATGAACATAACTCTGTCCAAGTTGTTGCATATGTTTGCTTTATTTTTTCTCCTGTTTCTTTTTCTTTATTTCTATGTGCATCACACGTTCATAGGCAAGTCTGAATTTGCGAAGAAAGCATATAAACTTGTTTATGATAATTGAAAAGGAAGTCAATAAAAGTAGTGACTTTTTCTTTAACTGATGTGCAGGAAAACGGGAATTCTGAAATAAACATGGAAGAACATGCTGTTGAAGAGAATGCCGTCCATCCATCCTCTGATATACCTGAGGATGCCTCTGATAAACCTGAGGATGGAGATAACCCCTCATCACAAGATCCGAAATGGTGGGAAGGTGAATCCCAGTTTCTATTAGACTCTCAGCAACTGGCAGAAGGCCTGGCAATTTGCGATGAGTTCCTTCAGAGTCAGAGCCAGAGCCAGACCTCATGTGGCGGTGGAGGTGAACCCAATACGACCAAGGCTCACCTGGCTGTTTATGCCCAATTGCCAGTAGAGGACTTGAAGAAGGATTTGGAAGAATGTCAGAAGTTGGATCCCTCAGATAGTGCAAATCTTGAGCTTGAAAACACAACTGAATTTGGACTGAGCCAAATTGTACGATTCTGGAGTCTTGAATCATCACCAGTTATGCTACATGTTAATCCCCCTCTATTTGCTAAACTAGTGGCCTACTTGCAGGAATTTTCACAGGACAGCTTTATGACGACATGGGCTGGTGGCAAGATGATTGATTGACGTGGCTCCAAGGCACTGTCAAACAACTGAAGCCTTTTTTTTTGTGAGACAACAGTAAAGTGGTGTGCATCATCAACCAAGGTTGTCATCTATATGGTGAGGTAGTTATTTTGTCTCAGAAAACCATAGTGGTAATTTAACCCGCCGGCTCGTGGGGATAGCAGGCAGGGTGCCTATGCACTGATTTGCTCTATTGCATATGCAACTGTAAATTATAAACAAAGATAAAAAGTGCCATGCTGTGCACTGATGACTGTTCAGTATTAAAATTAGCTTTGTCTGGCAGCATGTTTTTGTAAATTATAATGGTAAGTTGGTAATCATTTTGGTTGGCCATCCTGAATGGTAAATGAGTAGCTAAAGTATAGATGAGCCTTCAGTTATATGTGCTGAATTTGACTAGTCTAATAAAGGTGGCGTTAATAACGTTAGCCATCATGATATGGCCTGTTAATTGTGAAAAAACATTCTGTAGTGCTCGCTTACAAATAACATGCTTGCCCTGATAAAGTGAGGCTGAGAATTTTTTGCAAGCTTCATCTTGTAATAATCGTAAGATAGAGACGGAAAGCAAAATCTGTTCTAACTTCCATCCAATATCTGACATTTCCTTGAGATATATGAGCTTTGCAGACGAGTCATGTTGGATAGGTTCGAATGGATTAGATTTTAATGGACTTGAAAGCCGGCATACTGATTCTCTTTCCCAGTAAAGTTGTCTAGCGAGTATGCTAAACTTGTAGTTTCCAGGTGGGCATTTTGGCAAGACGAGGCTTGCAAACTGTTAGGGTGAAAACGGAATGGATAACATCTACTTGATCTGATACTTTATTACGAAAAAAAAATCCACGCGGGTACTCACTTGTCAGATCCGGTTCATATTCGAAAATTTTCATAGGACATAGTTTACGATATGGAAAGAACCTGCGAGGATAATTGTCATATCTTTGAAATCCTAAGAAACAGATTCAGTTGTTCAAGAAACATTTCAGTTATCGAGCGGCCAGGATGAAGTGATACCCCTTCGTTTAGTTTGATCGTGTGGTTGACGAGGACGTGTGGGCGATTATAAAAGATCCGATGGCCAAGACTTCCGGATAGCGTTTCATCTACATCCAACGGGGGAAAAACTATTGTCGTCGTTACTGTGTCTTCTTGTTTCCGTTCACTGTTCACCGTAATGGACCTGTCAATTTCAGCGTGAGTTGGTTGTGCTATGAATGCACATATAAGCCGCCGTCGTGCCGTCGTGTAATAGGAGGATAGAAAATGAAACCGTAGCTTCATGTTTTTGCATCTACTTTACTCTTCCAGACTCTATCTGTACTTTGTAATGTTGCTTATCCAATACCATCAAAAATCCCCAAATCTATCTATGTAACTACTAATTTCGGGCCAATAACACCAATCTTGACATCTTTGGTATCAGAGCCAGCCGATTGTAACAACCCAAATTTTTATTTCCAGTTAAAAAATAAAATTTAATTATTTTTTTGGAATTTTCAAAAGTTTTTCCCTAATTATTTTAAAGCTAAAATAATTTATTTGCAAAATTAATTACCAATGTTGAGTTGGAAATAATTTTATTAAGTTCAAAATGATTCAAGGAATTTCTGTGCATTTTTCTAGAATTGATGGACTTTATTTACTATTTTCTAAAAGCCTTTTTGGATTATTGTACTTTCTGTAATTCGGAAAAGCATCAAAATCTGGGAAAAAAAATATTTCGGGCCGAATTCCCTGCGGCCCGTTCCTATTCCTTCCCCGCGGCCCCGATTTCCTAGCCCGCTTCACTTCTTCTTCTCGCGCTCGCTCGCCACAGTGCAGCCCCCCTCCCGTCGTCTTCCTCCGTTGGTCGCCCGTGTCTTTGCGTCGGCCGCCTCACCGCCCGTCCTCTTTGTCTCTACCCTGTTTCCTCCCTCACATACTCCTGTTGACCCCGCTGCGCCTTGCCGCCCCGTCTCCTCACTCACCTGCCCTCTGCTCCACGGACGAGCCGCGTCCACGCTGCGTCATGACCGCCGAAAATTCATCATTGCCGGCGCGTTTTCCTCCCATTTCCTCCCTGTTTTTCTGCACGAATTGAATGCCCCAACCCGCTGCTGTCAATCTCGCACCTACCCTCCTCTCTCCACGAATCCCACCGGTCACGCCATGCCCTGAGCCGGCCAGAGTTCGCCTATGTCGTCGAACTTCTCCCTCTCTCCTCCTCAGCCTCTATAAATAGGAGCACCGAGAACTGATGAGGACATAGCCCCTATGGATATAATCATATTTGCTATGCTTTCTATTCCAATTACAAGAGCTCGTACGCTTCACTTAAATTATCAGGTGAGCTCATTTTTAGGAGTGTATTTATATTATATGAACTATATGATGCTACCTAATGATGAAAATATATATTTGTACAACATCACATCACTTTTTGTACAAGCTAAGCAAGAATTTGAGCTGGATATGTTTTGGAATCCAATTCGGCCTCCAGAGACAACACTGACTTCAAACATGCATAACTTTCACATACGGAGTCCGTTTGAACTCCACAAGGATTTGATGGAAAGATTATCTCGTCCTCTTTCCAACGGATCTGGCCTCACCTTCAAATTCCTTGTGGACTCCACAATCACCAAAAGAAGATGTTGTATCACCTGTTTGGGCCAAATAGTGTGGCATTCCTTACTGCTTTTGCTTCCGTTGTATTTTTCTGGTTGGCTTTATGCCCCTTCTGTAACAAACTTTAATTATTAGCAACGAATGATGTATTATGGTTATGCTACTCTCTTTTATTTGACTGTATACACTAGTTGTTCCTGGACTAGTGTATGAAACACATAGAATCTGTGATCCTTCGCTCCTGGGTTCGACACCGATCCTCGGCGGTGACCAGATCTGAAGTTGTTCGTGAGTGGCAAGGGTTGAGGAACTCGTTTCCTTGGTAAAATTCCTAAACTAGCTCACGAAAGCTTAGATATGAAGAGAAGAGTCGAGATCTGTGTTTGGCAGCGAGCGTTTGGGAGGATCTCGGATCTCTTCCTGTAAAATTCCTTAAGTTGCTAGGGAAGCGACGATTGGTAGGGGCTCAAAATGCTAGGAGGAGTTAGACCCACTGAAGAGGAGACAAGCGGAACTATGAGGAGCCAAAAGAAGGATGTTAACAAGGAGGTGGCTAGTATGCAGCAACAAATGGAGTCAAACTCAGCACATGTACAAGTTCAAATGGGACAATTCCAGGAGCAAATCCGAGCAGAGATCGAAATCCCAGCGGTCGGTTACCGATTTTACCGGGAGGGCCTGGTATGACAGTATTGGCCAAAAAAAAAAAATCAAATTTCCCCCCTTGGATTCCTTACAGTAATTAACCCCCTCTTACTTTTCCCCTTTGGATTCCTTCCCCCTGGCCACATCTTGCTTTTCCCCCTTGGATGTCTCCCTGTGCCTCCTTCTTGCTTTTGCACTTTTAATTAGCGACTAGCGAGCTTGGAGGCAAGAAGACAAGAATGAGGAGGCAAAGACAAAAGTTTGCTTTTCCCCCTTGGATGCTCTCCGCCTCTCCCCCTGCCTCCCTCTTGCTTTTGCACTTTTGATTAGCAGCTAGTAGCAGCAGCTTGGCAACAGTAGCAGAGCAGCAGGAGGCAGCGACAGAAGCTTGCTTCTCCCCCTTGCATGATTCCTCTGCCTCCCTCTTGCTTTTGCACTTTTTTCTATGTTACTTTCTGGTTTTCCTCCGATTTTTTCAGTTTTTTGGACCAGTTTTTCTGGTTTTTTCTGGTAACCGTTCCAGTAACCGATTTTGAAAACTCCTCGATTCAATTTTCAATTTTTTAAAAACATCCACTTTTTCCTGGTATTTCCGGTAACCGGCCGGTTAATTGTAGCGCCGGTCGGCCGAGATTTCATCCGGTTCCAGGTTTGCTGTCCTTAAATCCAAGAAAATTCCTCAAAGCTTGTCGGGACCCAAAAATACAATTCTGGATCCTCTGTGTATTCTGCACTAGTCTAGGATCACGCTAGTGCACATAGTATCAATATAGATGAATATCGATTCACACAAGACGAAATAATAGAATAAGCGATTAATTTGAATAACAAATAAGGGTTTTGACCTTATGGTCAAGCTTACATTTATTAAGAAGCGGAACAAAATAAATTTCAGTGGAAACCCATCAATTCACCACGGGCAACAGACTGGGATCAAGACCTAACGATTAACACCTTCGTAGAACTCTTCCTCAAAAGTGGCGAAGACTCCTCCACTTCTGTTGATTGATTATAGCAAGCATGAGTACACAACCGTACTCGCAAGTTATACCACAGAATACAATTTATAGATGGTGGCTTATTCCAAAGAAATGGCTTCTGTGGTTATTTTTTATAAAGCAATATTTGCAATTGAATACAAATAATAGATTAAAACATATTTAAAATAAATAAATAGTAATAATTTAACAGCTTTTTTTCATAAAGACACAAAGCCAAATCAAATTATTTCACATAGCCATATGACTTAGATCACACAGCTATCCCATCCCAAAGGTTTAATGAAAATCTAACTCTCGTGTGAAATCCCCGAGCATATCTATGACCGCGGATGCAACTATTCGAATAGATTGTTTAATACTCTGCAGAGGTTGTACACTTTACCCACACGATATAACCAGTGTTGCAAGCACTAATCATAACAAAACCTTTCGGAAACTTTATTTCAACAATTGACACTCCTAGTGTGCTTTACCGTCGTCCAACCCATACACAGTGCTTTGGTACGGCACACACCGTTGGACCTGAAGACGGCGAACCGCTCATAAATGTGTACTACTTGGTAGTCCACACCCCCGCCCATCACTGTGATTCATAATCTACAACCTGAGTAGTCAATATCGAGAATCCATAACTTACTAAGTTAGGCTCGTACCATATCAGGCATGTGGTTGTACAGTAAGGCTCAGTTCAATGGCGCACAAAGTTAAGTCCTTAATTGACCAAGTCAAGACTTTCAATTTCTAACTATGCCACAAAGATTATCGTTCACATTCATAAAGTTCCATCATATCACTTAGTATCCACCACTTGCCTCGGTCCAAATTCTTTCCCACCTTGTTGGTTAAGTGCAACATATGCTATCACAAAGTAATAACACATAGCACACAGTTTTACACAAAGTTATATAGTTACTTAGTCAAATTTATAATTACAACTCAACTTATATGTGACTCATAGTATGGCTAAGCAATACTATTCATCTAACCAACCCATATTGGTTCTATGATAATACCAACTAATAATTAATCAAACTAGGGTGATAAAAGATCATGATATTACAATAGGCAAGACAGATATAATCAAATGGGTGTATAACTAATCCTAAAATATTTAAATAAATACTTAAAGTAAAATACAACACTTTGAATCAAAGTAATTTTAAAAGCTGAGTTCAACATGATCAAAGGTACAACTTGCCTTGGAATATATTCTGGTACTAGTCTGGGTCTTGGTGAGCTCCTTCTCCAAAATTACCCGAAGTATCAACGTCTATATGCAAACGAAACAAATAAACAAAATAAATAAAAAGATAGAAAAAAACTCCAAAAAAATAAATAAAAATCTCAAAAAAATAGAGCTCAAATTTAGATAAATTTAGAAATTTTAATAGGCTAAATCGAAGTTCAGATGAAAAAATATGGCCTTCGGAAGTTCTAAATCTAAAGAAAAACCTAAATTAAAAATTCCGGAAAATCTGAACTATTTTTCTATTGAAAAATCCAGATTATGAAGCAAGCTGATGTCAACAAGGGATTTCAGCCGAAAATAAAAAGAAAAAGAAAAAAGAAAATCCTTTTGACATGTGGGACCCACACGTCATTGAGATGGCTCACGGTGGACTGGATCCACTGAGCTTTGGATCTAGGGGTGGTCTTTGGGTGGCACGCACACGCACGTGGCACTGACGCGGCACCGATTGGATGACACGCGAGCAACACGTAGACGCATGTGCTGACGGGGCTGATGACGTGGTCGTCCACGTGGCCTCGGCGGCGATGACGGCTCTGGGCCCGATGGCAACTGGTGAACGGTGGCGGCTCGCCGTCGGTGAGTGGTACCAACATGTAGAGGACGCTAATGCGAACAAGTTGGTGTGCTTACTAGTGGCCGGAGACGACAGTGGTGGCCGGTGGCGAGGTTCAAACGGAGAATATGGTGCGGGTGTTGTCGGACTTGAGCTCCATCAAGGCACTGGCCACGGGGAAGGGTGCTGGAAGTGGCTCTGGTAATGGCGGACTCAGCGGTGCAGTCGACGTTGGCGAGGCGATGACGATGGCGACGCAATTCGAAGAAAACGAGCTTCGGTTGAAACCCTAAATTTCCTGGATTGCAGCGGCGCTAGGGTTCTTAAGGTGTGGTGGCTTGGGGTTTCGGCATGCGGGCGCAGAGGCGATCCTAGGGGCTATTGTAGGTCAGGGGAGAGTCCAGGGAGGCGTATTGGCGGCAGAGTCCAAAACGAGTCTGAGATGAACACGAGCAAATCTCAGAGATAGAAACCGATACGGGATATGATTTGGCTAGATTTGGATGCCGGGAGATAAGGGGATTTAGAAACCGCGAGAGAGAGATTCTTTCGGTTGAACGATTTTGTTAGATAGATCTTCAATGAGCTCCAACAATGGCGGCGAGGCGCCTCGGGACAAGACGGCCCGAGGAGGACCATGGCAGCTGGGCCCACCGGTTAGTCACTGATGAGAGAGACGGCGCGAGCTACAGACGTATGAGAAAGGCCGAGCGGGCAGGGCTAAGGTGGAAGGAAATGGGTCGGGTCCAAGGAGATTCGGCCCATTGGGATTTCTGAGATTTAAATTCATTTTCCAATTTAGAAAACACCAGAAAATGCAAATGATAATTAGAAAATAGCAAATAAACTCGGAAAAATTCTAGAAAAAACTAGAAAATATATCCAAGCACATAGAACCCAAATAAAATAGTTTTGATAATTATTGATGTTGATATTAATCACATTAAATTGTTTGATACTGAAAGTATATGTCAAGCTTTATTAAAATTCAAATAAAATCTCAAGGGTGAATTTTCCAACTACTAACTATTCAAAATATTTTTAAATCTAAAAAAATTAGGATGTTACAAAGCTCGACCTGGTGATGGAAATGCTGAAGAATATGGTGGACAAGAATGGGTTAGGAGAAGCAACAAGCAGTTTGGCTGCTATGAGGGGCAATGACAGTCCGGGAATCAATACTCCAGAACCCAAATTCCAGTACAACAACAATTTGTGACGCCATGTAGTGGATACTCATTTGCTCCGAATAGCAATGCAGGTAATACAAACCATGATATTTCCCACATTCCTTTCATAATTCCACCAATAACTGTTAGTGGTAGTATCCCGGATGCTAGTGCGCTTGAGTTTTATCCTGTGGGTGAATTGGGAAGTAATGAAGGCCAACATGGGTTACCCACTGGGACCTTTGGAGTGAGTGTCCATCCCATGGAAAATGGAACATTTGCACCACAATACACTTATCCCAACCCCCCCTCCCATTTGTGCCCCCCTTATATGCCACCTCAGTACAACACCCATGCCCCTTCGGGGTATGTTCCACCCTTCAGAGGAGACCCAACATGGCGCTACCCTTGGCCACGAGCTCCTGATATTCAGAACAATAGCCAGGGTCAATGGCAGGCAAGGAATGTGAATCCATACCACCAGCAGTTTAGCAGAGGCCCAAAACTAGAATTTCCCAAATTTGATGGAGAGCAGCCTGAAGCATGCATAAGAAAAGATGAGAAATACTTTGAGTTGGCAAAAATTCCTAATGAACAGAAGGTGTCGATAGCAGAAGTCTATTTCTCAGGAAGGGTAGATCAGTGGATTAGCAGTAATGAGATTGATACTGTGCCTTTAACATGGCAACAATTTTGTGGCATGATCGAGAAGAGGTTTGCTGCTGAGACAAGATACAAAATTACTAAATCCTTTAGAGGCTTGAACCAAAAAGGGACCATTGAGGCATATATTGACATATTCGAAGATAAGATGACCTTGGTCAAGAGAAACAACAAATTCACTGAAGGAGAAGTACTTCCTAGCTATACTATTTTATACCAGGACTGAAAAACTACATCAAAACGTCGTTGAAGTCATTGGAACCAAATACCCTAGTGGAGTATTATGCTCATGCAAGGAATTATGAGAACAATCAATATTACAAGAAGGTAGGACCCAAGGAACCAATTCAAAAGGGAACTATCAGGGAAATACACAGCCTAAATGGAAAGTAATGAATGTCAAAAAAGAATCCTGTGAGAGGACCATCGCCAGTAGTGGGAACAAGTGGAATGGGGGGAAAGTGCTTCAAGTCCAACGAGCCATGGGTCCCTGGTCATAGTAAGGTGTGTAAGTTTCATAAACAAATTCACTTGATCACTGTGGAAGATGAGGAAGAGATGAATGGGGATAGTCCTGAAGGAATCTTCACTACACCTCCTAGCAGTCCAGAGCGCTACAAGGAGGGCAATGCAGAAGTTCAAATATATATGCATGCTATTGCTAGAACTAGCTTTGGGGCTAGCACCTTCACACTGAAATTAAGGATTGGTAAGTTCAATGTGGTGGCTTTGGTCGATAGTGGTAGTACTGCTACATTCATCACCCCATTTACTGCACTCAGAGCTAAGTGTAGAATCAGCAACCATCCTCCAATCAAGGTAGTAGTGGCTAATGGAGGTACTCTGACCAGTGAATCTCAATGTTTAAATTGTCTTTATGAAATACAAGGAGAGAGTTTCAATACTGATTTCAGGTTCCTAGAACTCAAAGGATATGATATTATATTTGGGATGATTGGATTTATGAACATGGTCCAATGAGTCTCAATTTGAAAACCAGATAATTCAATGTTTGCAAGGATGGGCTTATAAACATCAAACTTGTGGATGAAACCTGCCCAAAGGTGAATTTGTGTGATTAATGCTGTGCAGTTGAACAAGATAATGGACAAAGGAGTGATTGGAGAAGTTATATATTCCAAGACTATTATGACAACTGAAGGGAAGTTGACAGGAACATCTGCTGAAATTCAAGCAGTGCTGGAAGAGTATTCTGACATCTTTAGGGGGCCTAAAGGGTTACCTCCAATAAGAGAATATGACCACACTATCCCATTAGTACCAGAAGCTAAACCTGTAAATATTAGGTCATATAGATTGCCCCATTACAAGAAGGATGCTATGGAGGAGTTGGTGGAACAGTTAATGAAGAACCAGACTATCAGGTCTAGTGTCAATCCATATTCCTCTCCAGCTATATTGGTAAAGAAGAAAGATGGGTCTTGGAAGTTATGCATTGACTACAGACAGCTGAACTCTAACACTGTTAAGAACAAAAACCCCATCTCCATCATTGAAGATTTGTTGGCTGAGTTGAATGGAGCAAAGTACTTCTCAAAGATTGACCCCAAGTCTGGCTACCATCAGATTAGGATGCAGCCAGCTGACATTTATAAGACTACTTTCAGTACACACACAGGCCACTTTGAATTCTTAGTCATGCCCTTTGGATTAACTAATACGCTAGCCACATTTCAGGCTCTTATGAACAAGGTACTAGCAGCATTCATTAGAAGGTTTGTCCTAGTGTTTTTTGATGATATCCTCATCTATAGCTCAACTCTGGAGGATCACAAGGGACATTTACAACAAGTATTGAGAGTTTTGAGGGAAAACCAGTTGTATGCCAAAAGGAGCAAGTGTGTGTGTTTGGGCAGCCGCAAGTGGAGTACTTGGGGCATATCATTAGCAGCAAAGGAGTGGCAACAGATCCAGGAAAAATTCAGCGATCAAAGAGTGGCCTAAACCGAAAACATAACTCGCTTAAGAGGATTTACGGGGTTAAGGTGTTACTATAGAAGATTCATCAAAAACTTTGGAATAATCTGCAAACCAATGTTCATTCTCTGAAGAAGAATGCCTTCCAATGGGGTGAAGAACAACAAGCATTTATTGAAATCAAAGAGGCCTTGACACAAGCCCAGTGTTGGTTCTTCCTGGTTTTTCACAACCTTTTATCCTAGAAACTATGCAAGTGGGTATGGACTTGGTGTTATATTAATGCAGAAAGGGAGGCCCATTTCCTTTACGAGCAAGGCTATTGGACCAAAATCTGCTGGGATATCAACCTATGACAAAGAAGCATTAGCCATTTTGGAAGCATTAAAAATGGAAACATTATCTGATGGGCTCAAGCTTGGTGATAAGGACTGACCAGCAAAGTCTAAAATACATATCTGAATAGAGATTGATTGATGGTATCCAACACAAGCTCATGATCAAATTTATGGGATATGATTATAAGGTAGAATACAAAAAAGGCAGAGAGAACAAAGCTGCTGGTGCATTGTCTAGACTCCCTCCCAGAGAGGAAGCAATGGTGACCACAATAGTAGTACCTAATTGGATATCTGAAGTGATTCAAATTTACCAAGGGGACAATAGGTGCAAGGAGTTGGAAGGTAAGTTGAGAATTGACAAGAATAGTGCACCACCATTTACATTGCAGAATGGAATCCTGAGATATAAGGATAGAATGTACATTTGCACTAGCACCAACATCGAGGAGCAGCTACTTAATTTCTTTCATAATTCAACTCTGGGTAGGCATTCTGGGGAGAAAGCAACCTACCAGAGGATGAAAAGTTTGTTTTACTCGCCTCGTATGAAATCTAAAGTCAATGCTTTTGTCAAGGAGTGTGCTGTATGTCAAAAGAACAAATCTGAGAATATACCATACCCTGGATTGTTACAGCCACTGCCTATACCAGATATGGCTTGGACACACATCTCATTAGATTTCATTGAAGGGTTGCCCAAATCTAAGGACAGAGATGTGATAATGGTGGTAGTTGATAGATTTACAAAGTATGCTAACTTCTTATCCCTAAGACAACCCTACACTGTCCAGCATGTGGTAGATCTCTTCCTAGATCACAGTTACAAACTCCACAGACTGCCAATAGTAATAATTTCTGACAGTGATAGAATATTCACTAGTAATCTGTGGTAAGAATTATTGAAAGCCCTAGGGGTGAAGTTAAGGCTGAGTAGTGCTTACCAACCCCAAACTGATGGCCAGACAGAAAGTGTCAATCAATGCCTTGAAAATTACTTAAGATGCATGACCTTTGCTAGTCCAAGAAGATGGCATTTGTGGTTGTCACAAGCTGAATGGTGGTATAATACCTCCTTTCACACATCCTTGAAGATGACCCCATCTGAAGCATTATGTGGGATAGAACCCCTAATGGTTACTAAAGCTATGTTGCCTCAATTTGCAACTGAAGAAGCCAGGAGTATAGTTCAGAGGTGAAGGGCTGCTTTTGAAGCTATAAAAACCAATTTGGAGATTGTTAGTTCCAGGATGAATTTTTTGTTGACAAGCATAGGATGAGAGAGCCCTTGAGGTGGGGAACATGGTGTATCTAAAAATGCAACCATATTGGCATAATGCTTTGGGCTTGCACATGACTCTAAAACTCCACTCAAAATTTTATGGTCCATTTAGAGTGTTGGAGAAGATTGGCAGAGCCTCTTACAACTTGTTGCTACCTGAGAGTTGTCAAATATATCTTTTGTTTCATGTCAATCAATTAAAGAAGCCTATACTGCCTAAGCTAGTTCCTAGCAAGGAATTGCCCCAAGTAGATGAGGAAGGGCACATTTTATCTGAACCTCTTGCTGTGTTGGAAAGAAGAGTAATTCCCAGAAACAATGAACCAGTGGTTCAATGCAGGATTCACTGGGCTAATTTGCCTCAAGAAGCAGCCACCTGGGAGGATGCTAACTTTACTTCCCAAATCTTTCCACATTTTCATCCTTGAGGACGAGGATCTCGAGGGAGGGCCAATTGTCAAATCTTTGAAATCCTAAGAAGCATATTTAGTTGTTCAAGAGGCATTTCAGTTATCGAGCGTCCAGGATGAAATGATACCCCTTCGTTTAGTTTGATCGTGTGGTTGACGAGGACGTGTGGGCGATTATGAAGATCCAATGGCCAAGACTTCCGGACAGCGTTTCATCTACATACAACGGGGAAAAACTATCATCGTCATTACTGAGTCGTTTCTTCTCGTTTTTGTTCACTGTTTACCGTAATGTGATGAACCACGGAGGTCCTGATCTAGTCGATCTTTCGATGAGAAGGTAAATTAGATAGAAGTCGCTCAACTCCCATGATCCTAGCTACAAACTTGCAAGGCCTGAAACCACGCAATCGCTGAACTGCTCGACAAGTCGTTATCAACCGTGCACGAATACCCGGATGACTTGATCACGAAGATCAATCCCTACATACACCGAAGAAGCACACAAGAACAAGGTGAAATGCAATATGATGTATTGCAAATATTGATGAAAGTACTGATAAGGTGGGATTCCGAATAAGGATCTTGATCGGGTGGTCTAGTCGACACACGCAGAAGATACAAGTTGCAACGAAGGCGAACTAAACATAAACGAAATCTGAGTTTTAGTAAAGGGAGGCAGTGGCTCCTATATGGGGAGATGACCAGGGGTGATAACTAGGGAAGTGGATGCACGCCCCTAGGGTTACAAGGCCCATGGGCCCAAGTGAAGGTGGCGCATCACACTTTTGACTCGGGCTCTAAAAGAGTACCAGATTGTTTTGGCAATTGCGGTGTACTCAGAAAGAATTTGGAGGTGGGGCTAGATCCGTTGGAAAGAGGGCAAGATAAGCTTTCCATAAAGTACTCGTGGACCTCCAACGGACTCCGTATGCGAAAGTTATGCACATTTGTAGTTGGTGCCATCTCCGGAGGCTGAATTGGATTGCACATGCTTCCCTTCATGATCAGCTCCTAAGTTCCTGATTAAAAGAACATCACATGCATTAGGTAGTAGCATATTCTTATTAGAAAAAAATGTACTCCTAGAAATGAAGTTACCTGATAGTTCAATTGACGTGCACGAGCTTTGGTGATCGGACCTTGCAAGTGCATAGGTTCAGCTCTATTACGAGGAGTGTTGGGTGTATGCATGGAAGTGATGTCCTCATCACCCTCGCTTCTTGCATTTGAGTCATCCTCAACTCAAGCTCATCTGAAAAAGGTTCATCTTTGTGGTAGAATGCAACGATCTGTTGTAAGCAAACTCTACATGAGGTAGACATTCTTACCATATCTTCACATTCTTTTTCAAAACGATAACATGCGGTTGACAACTTCAATTCGTCCATCCGTTTGGTGGTGACAAGTAGTAGAAAACAACAGCTTGATCCCCTATTTCGCCCAAAGGGTGCACCAAAAGTGACTCAAAAACTTCACATCTCGATCTGAAACAATGGTATTGGGCACTCCATGTAGTCGAATGATTTCTCTGAAAAACAAATTAGCAATATTTGTAGCATCATCACTCTTATGACAAGGTATAGAATGTGTCACTTTAGAAAATCTATCCATAACAACAAAAATACTATCTATCCATTTCTTTGTTCTAGGTAGTCCTAAAACAAAGTCCATTGAAATATCCCCCAAGGAATATTAGGCATAGGAAGAGACATATATAAATAATGTGGATTAAATTGGGACTTAGCTTTATTGCATGTAGTGCAGCGAGACACGTAGCGCTCAACGTCTCGCCTCATTCGGGGCCAATAGAAGTGCTTGGCAAGAATATCCTCTCTCTTCTTGACACCAAAGTGTCCCATCAATCCTCTGCCATGCGCCTCCAGTAGCAACAAAAGACGAACGGAGCTAGCTGGAATGCATAGCTTGTTTGCTCTAAATAAGAATCCATTGCTTAACACAAATTTATTCCAGCTCTTTCCCTCTTGACAATTCAACATGGCATCTGTGAAAGTATCATCTTGAGCATAAAGTTCTTTAATTATTTCCAAACCAAAAATTCTACAATCAAGTTGAGATAACATAGTATAATGCCTAGACAAAGCATCAGCAGTAATATTCTTCTTCCCTTTCTTGTGTTTGATAACATATGGAAACAGTTCAATAAACTCGGCACATTTAACATGTCTATGGTTCAGTTTACTTTGACTACGAATGTGCTTTAAAGATTCATGATCTTAGTGTATAACAAACTCTTTAGCCCATAAATAATGTTGTCATGTTTCTAAAGTTCGAACGAGAGCAAATAATTCCTTATCATAAGTAGAATAGTTCAAATTAAGTCGACTAAATTTTTCACTAAAATAAGCAACATGTTTACTTTCTTGTAGTAACACACATCCAAGTCTAATTCCACTAGCGTCATATTCAAGCTCAAAAGTCATACCAAAATTAGGAAGTTGGAGTAGTGGCGCATTTGTGAGCTTCTCTTTCAAAAGGTTGAACGATTACTCCTGTTCAGAGCCCCAATGGAAATGAGTGTCTTTCTTGGTGAGCTCATTCAATAGTACGGCAATGATGCTGAAATCCTTGATGAAGCATCGATAAAATCCAGCAAGTCCATAAAAACTTGGCACTGGTGTGACCGTGTTAGGAGTCGGCCAACTCTGTACAACCTTGACCTTGGCTTGATCAACTTCAATGTCATGTGGAGTAACAACATAGCCAAGAAACGATACTCGATCGGTGCAAAAGGTGCACTTCTCAAGGTTACCAAATAAACGTTCATCACGTAGAGCATAAAAAACAGCACGTAAATGATCAAGATGTTCATCAAGTGACTTGCTATATATCAATATGTCATCAAAATATACCACCATAAATTTACCAGTGAAAGTACACAAAACTTCGTTCATCAATCTCATAAAAGTACTAGGTGCATTAGTTAAACCGAAAGGTATCACTAACCACTCATATAAACCGAACTTAGTTTTGAACGTTGTTTACCATTCATCTCCTAATTTCATACGAATTTGGTGATATCCACTACGCAAGTCAACTTTGGAAAACAAAGTAGAGGCACTTAATTCATCAAACATGTCATCTAACCTAGGAATAGGATGACGATATCTAATGGTAATATTATTGATAGCTCTACAATCAACAGACATACACCATGACCCATCTTTCTTTGGAACCAAAAGTAGAGGAACAACACATGGACTAAGGCTCTCGCGTACGTACCCTTTGTCAAGCAAGTCTTGCACTTGACGTTCAATCTCCTTAGTCTCCTCCGGGTTGGTTCGGTATGGCACGTGGTTGGGTAGGGAAGCTCCTGAGATCAAGTCAATCTAATGTTCAATACCCCAAATTGGAGGCAGCCCCGGTGGTACCTAACATGAAAATACATCGTCATACTCATGCAAAAGGTGAGCAACAACAGGAGGCAAATAAGGGAGCATATCCTCAAATGAAAATAATACTGCTTTGCACACTAAAGCATAGAAAACATAATTACCAGCTCCCACCTCACTAATATCAAACTTTGTAGCTAATAAAATAGAACCTTTCAATCTAATTTCATATTTCTTAGCACTAGGTTCCTTCTTCTTATGCGGTGCAAGTTCTTTAGCTACAATCTAAATTTCACTTTTGTTACTCTTCTTTTCTCTATTAGTTCTTTCTAATTCATCTTTTAAAATTACTTCGGGAGACATGGGCAACAAAGTGATTCTCTTTCCTTTAGATATGAGAGTATATTGATTAGCCCTATCATGATGCACATTATCATTATCATTATTGCCATGGTCTACCTAACAGTAATGAACATGCTTGCATAGGTACGACATCGCAATCATCAAATCATGGTATGAACCAATAGAAAAGTGTACTATCACAATGCGAGTTACCTTCAGCTTACCATATGAATTAAACCATTGAATGTAGTAAGGACGAGGGTGCTATTCTGTGATCAAGGCAAGATTCTCAACCATATCAATGCTAGCCAAATTGTTGTAACTTCCTCCATCAATAATCACACGACAAAAACGCTCATTGACCACAAATTTTGTTTGAAATAGATTGTGGCGTTGATTCTGTTCAACACGCTCTATTTGAGTACTAAGGACACGCCTCACAATTATGCTCAAAAACTTATCACTTACTTCAGCTCCAAAACGTTCTTCGTCATGTTCAGATTCATATTGTTCACCTGCGTGGTCGGTTACGAGCATTGCATGTTCTTCATCAATATCACTAGCTGAGGTATACTCACCATGTTCTCTAATAAGAAGTGCTCGCTAATTTGGGCAATCTCTCATCATGTGCCCGAAGCCTTTGCAACGATGGCATTATATATCTCGTGATCTCCCGGTGGAAGCAACTGAAGTAGTACTCTTAGCTTGCTGAACCGAAGTTGATTTGCTTGCATCGGAGGCTCGGGGAGTTGGAGTGGTGCTCACTGGTTGCCCACGGCCAGAGGGGATGGGGACGGCTAGGAGTGGCAGGGACAACAGGGGATGGTCCCTGGCCCGAGGATTGCGCCTGATTCTGCCTACCTGCAAAAGAAATTCCAAAAGAGCCTCAGGAGCGAGACTATCTTCTCTGCACTTCATGTTCAGCTTTGCAAACAAGATTGAACAAACGGATGATAGAATTATACTCCTTATAATCTAGAATGTCCTGAATATTCTGATTAAGCCATGCTAAAAATCTTGCTATTTTAGCATCTTCAGTTTCTTCTAAACCACAACGTAACAAACTAGTTTGCAATTCTTGATAGTAATCTTCGATGGTGTTACTACCTTGTCTTAAACGTTGTAATTTATTCAGCAAATCACAAGAATAATATGACGGCACAAATCTAGCTCTCATAGCTCTCTTCATAGCATCCCATGTTCTAGGTATGTTTTGTTCATTATGGCACAATTATTCCATCAAATAGATGCAAAATTAGTGAACTCACTAGTAGCAGCACTAACCCTTTTATTTCTAGGAAATTCATGGCATGCAAATTTTTGGTCTACGGCTAACTCCCATGTGAGATAAGCATCATGGTCATATTTACTAGCAAAAGGAGGCATAGTGAATTTAATTTTACTAAGTGCATCATTACGATCACGTACCTCACGTGGTTGGTCTCTTCTCATACCTTGTCGATTGAAGCATTGTTGCCGATGATCACGATCATTGTTGGGATTGAAACCACCATCGAACTCCGTATCAACAACATATGAGTTTGTTTCATCTTCTACCTCATCGGCCAATGAGGTAGCAATGGATGAGTTACGACGTGGTTGTGCAACGTCGACAGTAGCGGGGGCGGTAGCATGAGGTGGAGCTCTCCCTAGCTACTCCACACGTGTAGCAATCGCAACAAGATAGTTATTGGTGCGATCCATAACCCCTTCAAGACGCTCTGAATGTTGACTCAATAAGTGTGAAAATTGCTGCATGATGACTTTTGTGCGAGGCGTGAGAGATGCATCTTCCTCAACATTGGGCATGCTATTCTCCCCTTGTGACCATAAACCTGCCATTGTTAGTATCGACAAGAAAAATACATGAGTGTATAAAATTCCCTATGAACTATTAGGCGCTGGTCAGGTCGAATCAAATCAAATCACTCTCTCACATCATCTTACCAAGTTCTTACCAATGCAGCAAGGAAGTGGTACAACCGGTAGCTGGTTCGTGATACTCTCACTTGTGATTAGCCCAACGATTGCAAGCAACAGTAACAAATGAGTTAGTAGGAAGTGGAGCTCGGAAGACTAGTATGTAGCAAAGGAGTAGCGATTGTTCAAATCAGTATGCAAAGTTGAAAAGTAGTTCAAAGTACTAGTCATAGTTTGCTGGCCTTAGACTAAACCGGAAACTAGCTAAAGC
Source organism: Hsuehochloa calcarea (assembly GCA_036346395.1). NCBI lineage: Eukaryota > Viridiplantae > Streptophyta > Magnoliopsida > Poales > Poaceae > Hsuehochloa > Hsuehochloa calcarea. The sequence continues at coordinate 38,624,408 of CM070604.1, read as the reverse complement.
AAGCTAAGAAAGAAAGCACTAGGGTCAAGCACACGGAACTACCAAGACACCGAAACAACAAAAGAAGGATGCAATTCTGAAAGGAACAAGGTGCTTTTCTTGTGCGGCTCTCTCGTTTATTTTCTTATTTTCTCTTTTTTTCCTTGCTTGCCTCTTTTTTTCGTTCTGCGCTTGCCTCTTTTTTTCAATTCAGAGCAAAGAGGCACATATATTAGAACACACTAAAAAATTATGTCCGAGAAATGAATATTACACAATCTAGAATGAAAGAAAACTCAAACTGGACGGCGAATATACGGCGAAAACAGGTGCTAAAACTTAAGAGGTTGTTTTGAGGCCTTAAACGACCTTTTGGGGGGTTTTCACTTTGTCTAGAGTATTATGGATTTTTAGATTGAACTTTTTGCTAGCTTTCCAACGAGTTAAAGAACGTCGCAATCCGAGTTCGTATGCAAAAGTTATGGTTGTTTTACCTGACAGTGCACAAAAGCGAAATCTGTTCGGGTTTGGATTTGTGGCCAGGGAGGAAAACGAGTCTAAGCCAAAGAGGTGGACTTGGACTTGATCTACAACTCCCTTTCTTATGGCAAACCAGGACGAGGTGGACGCGGCAGGAGCAAAGTGGCCGGGATTGATGCGGCAGAAACCCTAGAACATACCAACTCGAGCAAAACTAAAAACTAGAACCGATCTATACACTAAGACCAGCAACTAGACACGACGATGCATTCAACAATTCAAGGATGCAAAAACTGAAAAGAATAATGCAAGGCACAAAGATGGTTCGGATGATGAAGTAACCCTATTTTTTTATGCTTGGTGGACTGTGGGTAAAAAAAATTCTCACCAATCAACTGTAGCTTTGATACCACTTGATGAACCACGGAAGTCCTGATCTGTCTTGATCTTTCGATGAGAAGGTAAATTCGGTAGAAGTCGCTCAACTCTCTTGATCATGGCTACGAACTCAGAAGGCCTGAAACCACACAATCATTGAACTGCTCGACAAGTCGTTATCAACCATGCACGAATACCTGGATGACCTGATCACAAAGATCAATCCCTGCATACACCGAAGAAGCACGCAAGAACAAGGTGAAACACAATCTGATGTATTGCAAATATTGATGAAAGTACTGATAAGGTGGGATTCCAAATAAGAATCTTGACCGGGTGGTCTAGTCGATACACGCAGAAGATACAAGTTACAATAAAGATGAACTAAACATAAACGAAATTCGAGTTCTAGCAATGGGAGGCGGCGGCTCCTATATGGGGAGATGACCAGGGTGGCGGCCAGGGAAGTGGATGCACGCCCCTAGGATTACAAGGCCCATGGGCCCAAGTAGAGGTGGCGCGACACCCTTCTGACAAGGGCTTAGAAATAACATGGGATTGTTTTGGAGATTGTGGTGCGCTCAGAAGGAATTTGGAGGTGGGGCTAGATCTGTTGGAAAGAGGGTGAGATAAGCTTTCTATCAAGTACTCGTGGACTTGTAACGGACTCCGTATACGAAAGTTATGTACGTTTGAAGTTGGTGTTGTCTCCTGATGTCGAATTGGATTGCACATGCTTCCCTTCATGATCAACTCCTAAGTTCCTGATTAAAAAAACATCACACGCATTAGGTAGCAGCATATTCTTATTATAAACAAAATGTACTCCTAGAAATGAAGTTACCTGATAGTTCAATTGACGTGTCACGAGCTCTGATGATTGGATCTTACAAGTGCATAGGTTCAGCTCTATTATGAGGAGTGTTGGGTGTATGCATAGAAGTGATGTCCTCGTCATAATGGACCTGTCATTTTCGGTGTGAGATGGTTGTGCTATGAGTGCACATATAAGCTACCACCATATAATAGGAGGATAGGAAATGAAACCCTAGCGTCATGTTTTTGCATCTACTTTACTCTTCCAGACTCTATTTGTACTTCGTAATGTTGCTTATCCAATACCATCAAAAATCCCCAAATCTATCTCTGTAACTACTGATTTCGTTCCAATAACATCGGGTCTTGACAATAATCCCCATGTCATCCTTAGTGGCCATCCATAATTCTCTAATCCATCACAACACCATGGTGCATCAATAGAACAATCATTGATTAACCCCTAAGTTTGGATGTGCTGATGCATACGCAATTATCTTCCACAGACATCGCTCAACCAGAAACGCATGCACCTAAACCTAACAACAACAATTACTTTACAAATTTACTCCTGCCACGGTTGGTACGGGTGTCAATCGGATACAAATTATCTGTTTTATTCGACTACTGTATTTGATATGATATAAATATTGTTTATATTTTTCCAGCCGGTTAGCAATTTTCCCACTATCTGTATTCCTATTCGCATCCGCATAAAAAATAGATACAAATATGGTATGGACTTTTGCCATCTGAAATATTATTTTATCCGCACTATTCATATTCGTATTTGAATTTGATAAAATAATATACATATTTTATTGCAGTATAGCTAATTAGTTTGATTAGTATTTATAGTTTAATGTGAATTCATGTTTCTAGGTGAAATAGATAAACTAGAATGATTAAGTGCGCTATTTACGAGGATAAAGTATCATGAATATCTTGGCACTACGTAAGTTACGAGAATATTCGAATCCGACTGAATTGAGTACGATTGATCTGTTGACACTAAGGGTGCGTTTGGTGGGGTGAACTAAGGCGAATGGAATGTGATGGTACAAGATGGATGGAAACCTTGTGAGACCCCGGTTTATCCGGCTTGTAATGCTTAACCATCCTTTCGGTCCTAGCATCACAAAGCAGATAATCCGAGACTCGAGACATGTATACTTCCCAGAGTGCAGTATACACACCTCATCACAAAATTTATGTATCAATTCCATTCATCCACATAGAACCAAACACCGAGTAGAATGTAAGTATTAATAACATTAAACCGAGGCATTACAAAAGAGAGGCCAACCGCCAACAATAAAAGAGACAACAATAGTTAAACAATGAAGCAAAAGTGCCATAAGATGGCTACAACAAAGAGCCAATCGGTGTGCCTTTAACCCACAAGGCAACCGACCGACCGCCAAGCTAGTCGCCAAACCGAAGCACATCTCACAAAAGTGAGGCCCTTGGGGCTCACCTTCTTCCCCAGAACAAAAGCAAGGCAAAAGCGGTGAGTACTTTGAATGTACTGCAAGACTTACATGTGGAATAACAAACCTGTACATATACTACATGCAAGCTTAATCAACGAGAGGTCAGAGGTTTCATTTTAGCATAAAGCAAGTTTTCATTTGCAATAATATAATAGATTGAAAACAATTTAACAAATCTGTTTTTAATGTTCAAATAACCGAAAGAACAATATTAATAACGGTAAATAGACAACAAGATCCGAAGTGACTAACCCAATAGTCACCACAACAAGAGTATGAATTACCCATTCATACCAACCATGTCAAGTTCTAAATTTTAAAACAAATGTTGTAGTCTAACTCTTGGAAGACCTCCCCAAGCGTGTCCATAACCTAGGGCGAGGCTATTCGAATAGTTTTATCCTGCAGGTGTACCAACTTACCCACATGTCGGACCGCCTTTTGCCACATGATTAAGCACCTTGCCTTTGGTATCTGCAAGACAACTAAGTCCTACGAGACGTTTCCAATATTATGTATTAACTCAGTCGCCTGTATGGATAGAAACCCATACGTTGTGTCGGGTCGTGGCCCGACCTCGGACAACTACTCCGTCACGGTAAAGCCTTGGACAATCTGCGACGCCCTCGAGGTGGAGAACCTTCCGCAATCCCCACCACCGCACACCCAAAGACAAACACAAGAACACACACTGTTTCACAAAGACACACACAAAACTTTTCCTCCTGCGACTCGGAGATAACACACGCCAAAGTACTAAGTCAAGAGGGTCCCATATATCCCTCATGTGGTTAGTACGCAATAGTGCTTGGTTTAGTGTAACAAGATGTTCGGTCCTTGATGACTTGGGCACCATTCGATCACACCCAAAAACACCACACCAACATACCATTATGCCCAAGTCCAAATCAGTTTTCATTTTCGTTTCGATTTGGTAAATTAACAAAGCACAAAGTGCCGTACATAATGAAAGAATAATAATTTTTGTGTGATCAAGACCATCGACTAAGTCGATGATCGCCCAAAGCTACCGAACTAAGCATGGCTAAGCATAAAGACTCAGATGCTACTAAGTGACAAGAGCTCATCCAACGAACTCTAATCACAAAGAAATAATCTAGGCTCAAGTAGTAGAGAATAAACAATATCCTACGGATTATGCAACTATAGGATCAACTAACCATAATTTAACACAAAGTAGCAATGCATACATACAGTTGAATTCAAAATATTAAACTTGCAAAATAATAGGATTAACATGATCAAACCGCTTGCACTGCTTGTTGCGGGTCAAGATGTTGTTGGGATCACTCTCGGTATCAATGTGCTCTTGGATCCTATCGAAAGAACCAAAAAGAACCAATAAGGCAAAAGAAACCGAAAAGATCCAACAGCCAACTTCAACAAAAAGCTCTCAAATTTTTACAGTAGAAAGAGCATGATTTTTATGAACTAATGCAACAAGAACCAATTGATTTGGATTCTTGATGCAAAAGATATGGCCAAAACAATTTTGCTCACTTTCATAAATCAAAATGCTACTATTCATTAGCAAAATTTTATGGAGCTATACTGAGTCTGAAAACATTTTTAACTTAAAGTCTAGTTAAAAACATAACCAACAAAATTTGAATCAACCGAAAAGGATTTGGAATGAATTAGTTATGCATTTTACAAGTTATCATATTTTTCAGGTTGACAAATAAATCCTTTCGAAATCAGAATTAAACGACGCGTGGCGAACGAGGCGTCGATCAAAGATCCGACGGTCCGCCCCAGCCGCTAACGCTAGCGCTGGATTCACAAATCCTAAGCGCTCACCGTTGGATCTCGGATCCAACGGTTCACGTGGATCGGGGCGTTCGCGGTCCGAACGTTCACACGCATAGGAGCCGTTGATCTTGGATCCAACGGTCCACACGGATCGAACCTTTCGGACGGTCGAGCGTTCACTCAGATCTGGACCGTTGATCAAAGGATCGACGGTCCACATCAATTCACGTTCAAAACTCGCGCTGTTTTCATCCGACAAAACGGCGGGAAGAGAGGATCATCGCCGGCGACTCGGCGCGGCGGTGCGAGCAAGTGCCCAAAATGGGTTGCTAACAAACTTGCGCACCCAATGGAACCAATAATTTTAGGCTGCGGCGTTCTAGAACGCCGGCAAGCGAAGATAGCGAGATGACCAAAAGCGGTCAAAAGCGAAAATAGCAAATGAGCTCTGCTGCGGTCCAAGCGGCGGGTGCCAAGCAACTAGGGACTAAGAGGGTTACCGAGCACGGAGAAAGCACAGAGGGACCTGAGCCGCCTCGATGAAGAAAAATAGGGCTTTCGGCGAAAAGGGGAAATTCAAAATTGTTGCTCCTGAAAAACCCAAATTGAGTGAGGGTTAATACTCTTAGAGATGGTAAATGGCGAGGAAGCAAGGGTTTAGAAAGAGAAGGCCCGAGCACCACTTTCACCAAGAGGTTGGAGCTTCAACAATGGCGTACGAGAGCAATTTTTGAAATGGAGCTCGAGCAATGCACTAACAAGTGGTTCGGAGCTCAAGGGTGTTCAAAGGATGCTAAGGAAGCCTCTGGAGGAGTTTTATAGCCGAAGGGCAAGGAAGAAGCAACGGAAGAAAAATGGCGAACTCGTGTTGAGGTCGGCCGAGGCGACAGAGCACGTGAACTCGAGGAGGGCGACGACTTCGGAGGCGGTGGGGACGGGAGCAATAAATGCCGAGAGTCGTTGGCCAAAAGCCGAGGTGACCCGACACGCTACGCCTCGCAATTTTCACCGCCATCTTGACTTTGACCGGTGGCCTTGAGGAAGACGATAGCCGCCACCCTTGGATTTCAATCGGACGGTTCAAAAGAAACACGGCGATTAGAACGGTTTGAACGCTAACTTGATCTCGGGCGTTGATTTGGATCCTACGGTCCACGTTGCGCGAGGCGTTCGGGCGGTCCGAACGTTGCCTCTTTGAGAGCCGATCTTGGATGAGCGGTTGAGCAGAGAGGAGGATCGGCGGTCCGAACGTCACCTCGAGCGAACCGCACGATCGAGATCTAACGGTCGAAATTGAACGCGCTGATGTGGCCGGGTCGGTGCGCTTAGTTGATCCGATCGAACGAATGGCTTGGACCCGAGTGTGACTTGAGTCCAAGGAATAGTAAAAGCTGATTTTGAGTTATTTCTTTGGTGACTAAGGATAATTAATTGAGATATCAAACAAGCTCCAAAAATTATGAAATTTTAAATGGAGGTTGTGGGCAACAGAGGAACCTTGTATAAAATTTTCAGAGACATTTATGCACTGCATTTTCTCTAAAAATTCAGAAGGCTATTTTAGGAGTTTGACTAATGTTTGACTTGTCTCAAAATTTATCAAATAATTTCTGAAAATTATGAAATAATTACGAGGTGTTAACATCACTCCTAGGTTCAAAGAAAATTATTTTCAGGGGTTGGGCACAAGATTTTTATGAAGGAGATTTGTGTTGGTGTCCAAATGGTAATTTGATTTTGATTTCCATAATTCCTTTACAACAATTATGGAACTGATTACAAAAATCAAGATCGAGAAAAAGTTTTAATTTCTCCTCATTTTTATTACATTTGAAACACAAACCAATTTTGGGATGTTACAAAACCTCCCCCTTACAAAAATCTCGTCCAGAGATTTGGCTCACTCGGTAAAGAAAGATGGATAGTTCGACGAGGCGATCTTCCCTTTCCCAAGTAGCCTCATCCTCGGAATGGTTCGACCACTGAACTTTAAGGAATCTGATGGCTCTATTCCTTGTTCTTCGTTCAGTCTCTTCAAGGATGCGAACAGGGTGCTCCTTGTAGGTCAAATCTTCCTGGACATCGAGAGTTTCCAACGGAGCTTCCTCTGTTGGAACACGGAGGCACTTCTTTAATTGGGACACGTGGAAAACATCATGTACCCCTTCAAGTGCACGGCAGCGCCAACTTATAGGCAATGACTCCTTTCTTCTCGATCACACGGTAAGGACCGAGCATATCGAGGAGCTAACTTTCCCTTGGCGCCAAGCGTTGATGGCCCTTCAAAGGAGAGACTTTGAGATAAACAAAGTCATTAGGCTCAAAGCTCAACTCACGACGCGGCGATCCGCATAGCTCTTTTGCTCGGATTGAGTCATGCGCAAGCGATCACGAATAAGCTGGACTTGACTCTCGGCCTCATTGATCGAGTCCGGGCCAAAGAATGGTCTTTCGCCGGTCTCAGACCAATTCAACGGGGTTCTGCACTTTCTCCCGTATAAGGCCTCGAAAGGTGACATGCCGAGACTGGCTTGAAAACTGTTGTTATAAGAAAACTCGGCGAATGGCAAGCATTTTTCCCAATGCTTTCCATATGACAGAACACAAGCACGGAGCATGTCTTCCAACACTTGGTTGACCCTCTCGGTTTGACCATCGGTTTGAGGATGATATGCGGTGCTAAAGTTAAGATGGGTTCCCATAGCCACTTGCAGACTATGCCAAAATCGAGAAGTGAACAGGGAACCACGATCAGAAATGATCGTCTTCGGGATCCCATGCAAACTCACACTGCAGCGATATAAAGCTCGGCTAGAGTCCCACGCTAAGTGCGTCTTGTGAGGAATGAAATGAGCCACTTTCGTCAGCGATCGATGGCGACCCAAATGGCATCATTGCCCTTGGAAATACGAGGCAGACCGGTGATAAAATCCATCCCGATCGAATCCCACTTCCATTCGAGGAATAGGCAAAGGTGAAGCGATCCTGCTGGCGCCGATGCTCGGCCTTGACACGGCGACATCGTCGCGACTCGGCAACGAACCGCAACTTCCCTCTTCATTGGGTCCACCAAAATCCACAGCGGAGATCTTGATACATCTTTGTGGCCGGGATGAATAGACAAAAGCGAATCATGGGCTTCGCGGAGAATCAAATTCCGCAATTCCATGTCCTTTGGAACCACAAGGCGTTTCGAACCTTACAACACCATGCTCATCCTCGAGAGAAGCACTTGGTTATTCCGTTCTTGACATTTTCCTTGATGCGGCTTATTCCAACATCATTGTTGGCGACCTTAACCCGATCCACCAAGGTTGGTTGCACAACCAGGTAGCGAGGAACCATGCTCAACGGACCTAAGTTGAGGCGCTGAAATTCCTTCGAAGGGTGGGTTGACATCCTGGAGCAACAAGGCATTGCAATGCGCTTTGCGATCGAGCGCATCGGCAGCGACATTAGCCTTGCCGGATGGTAGTGAATACCCATGTCATAGTCCTTGATCAACTCCAACCATCTCTTTTGCACGAGGTTGGATCCGGTTGGGTAAACAAATACTTTAGGCTCTTGTGATCCGAATACACATAGCGATTACCGATTAGGTAATGTCGCCAAATCTTAAGTGCATGAATCACTGCGGCTAATTCCAAGTCATGGGTAGGATAGTTGAGTTCATGAGTCCTCAATTGCCTTGATGCATAGGCCACTACCTTGCCTTCTTGCATAAGGACACAACCGAGTCCTCGCCGAGAAGCATCGCAAAAGATATCAAGCTTCGATGAATATCGGGAAGAACGAGAGCGGGAGCGGTGGTCAAACGCTCCTTAAGTACTTGGAAACTTTCCTCACAAGCATCGGACCACAAGAACTTCTTGTCCTTCTTGAGCAACTCGTCGCCGGCCGCGATCTTGGAGAAGTTCTCGATAAAGCGGCGATAATATCCATTAAACCGAGAAAACTCCGCACCGGTTCAAGTAGGTGAACCATGAAAGAACATCGGCCGACCTTGCTAGGGTCAACGGCCACGCCTCTCTTTGAAAGAACATGGCCCGGAAGGCCACTTCCTTCAACGAGCGCGCACTTGCTGAACTTTGCATACGGTGATGCTCACGGCTTGCCTAACACAAGCCTCGGATGCTCATCGTGTTGCTCATCATCCTTGGAATAGATGAGAATATCATCGATGAAGACCACGACAAACTCTAGGTCTCGAGTGGTGGCATCCTGGAAGAGCTTAGGAAAGACATCAATGAAGTCACGAACTGCTGGGACTTCACTAATATCTAGAGCGGGCTTCGCCTGGCAAGCCAAGAGATGCGGGCCTAGCGACAAAAGCTTAACCTGCTCACGGAAGGACTAGATAGAGAGACGCACTTCTTGGCACAATCGATGTGTCCCTTATGCCGAGACAGACCAATCCATACCAAGAATTACATCTATACTTCTTTGAATGAAGGAGGATAAGATTCGCAAAGAATCTCACTCCCTCAATCTCGATTGGGACATCCCTACACTCGATTGACTCTCAACCCCGAACCGGGAGAGCGAATGAGCAACGGGACCAATAATGGAGTAAAGAGGAGCTTACTAATAGCGAGAAAAGACTCGAAACAAAAGAATGAGATGCTCTGAATCAAACAAAGCAAAGTGGTGAATGAGAGTTAACAGAAGCGTATCAAAGACAACATCGGGTACCTCCTGTGCTTCCTCGGTGAGATGAGGTTGACGTGACCACTACCCACACCTTGGGTAGCGAGGACTATCTTGAGATCCCGAAGAACCACCTCCTTGCCCGTCCTCCATTAGGACGAGGGGCTCTGTCTTCTTGGGGCAATTATTCGCATAATGCCCCTTGTTGTTCTGAAGAAGCGGTGACATCCGCACTGTGCGGAGGCCTCTGCCGACTTCGCAGTGCACGTGATTGGGGCACGGCTGCGAAGGACGAGGGCGGTGGCGATCTCTGGGTGCCAAGGTCAAGACGGGACCGGAGGCGCCCAACACGAGCGGAAAGAGCGGCTCTGGCCGACTTGTGGGCCTCCCACTTGCGCTATGGAATCCACAAGTGCTCTCCTGCGTCTTTCAAGAACGATGGCCTTGTCCACCAAGGCCTGGAAATCAGGGAAGTCAACGATAGATAGCTTGTCTTGAAGTTCCTCAGACAAACCATCCTTGAACTTCTCTTGCTTGGCCTCATCAGTGGCCACCTCTTCCGGAGCATAACGAGCCAAATGGTTGAACTCGTGCATGTGTACTCGTGGATCGAACGACGCCTTGTTCGAGCGATAAGAATTCCTTCTTCTTCAGCTTCATCAAGCCGGAAGGAATATGAGAGCGGCGGAAGGCAGTACGGAACTCCTCCCAAGTGACGGTGTGGCCGTCAGGCTGCATGGCGAGGAAGCTCTCCCACCAAGACAAAGCTGCACCCTCCAGCTGGTGCGATGCGAACAGCGCCTTCTCGTGCTCGCGCTGCGCTATCTGCGGCTTGCGCCAACCGACGGCCAATCGTCTGCGTCAAGCGGGTCCTCAGACCTGGAGAACGTAGGGGGCTGAGTGCGAAGAAACTCCGCTAGTCCCCCACGCGGCTGATGACCACTCCCTTGCCCGGATCCTGATGCACCGGTAAGGGCGGAAGTGTTGCGCGCGATGACGTCCAGAAGAACCCTCCTGTCCTCTGCACGGTTGCGCTCGATCTGAAGAAGGACCTCGGCCATGGTCGGAGGAGGAGGAAGATCCTCGTCCGGACCAGCTGACTGGCCTTGGCCGCTACGAGTGCGTCCGGCCATCCTGTAACAAGAAACTTTGGTTAAAACTAGACTCAAAGATTAAAAGCCGAAAGAAAGCGAAAGGCTAGCGACTAGGGGAATGGAATATCACCCTAACCGAAAGCCAAAAAGCAGATGTGTATAATCTTAAACACGCTTATAAAAAGACTCCAAAACGGCAAGGAATCATAAAACTAAAGCTCAACTTCCCAATTCAACTAGCCCGTATTGAATGAACGAGTAATTGATTGAGAAGATAAAAGCGTAAGATTAAGGTAAGATCTATTACCACTAAAGAGCAAGGTTCAATCGTGAAAATAGTGTTAGATACTTAGCTAACTAGTATCACATCTTACCCTTTTATTCCCACAAGTTTTAGTTGATTAAACTCTCATTTTCTACCCCATTAGAAACCATCGAGCTTGTCTGTCAGGAAATGGAAGTTCTCAGAGTGATTTTGCATCCAAGCTCCACCAAGTCTTCCATCCTAGAAACTTCAAAATCGGCACACTTCAACTTGCTGCTTAGTGGTCCCATCGAAACCATTGAGCTCATTGTCTGAAATTGAAGCGTCTTTGTCCAGATTCGCATCCAAGCCTCTAGCCAAATCTTCATCCGAAACTTCAAAACCCTAAGCACTTCAATTTGCCAAACTCGGTGGTTCCCAAAACCCATTTAATCGATAACACTATCTTTGAAAAGGAGAGGTAAACAATTTTCAAAACTCAAATTAGAGCAAGATGAGAGGAGAAAGCTAAGACATGTAAGGAATAAAATCGAGAACTTACTTAAGCTTTCAAAATCATTTGATACTTTGAAAATAATATTTTCCAAAATATCCTAAACGACAACCGACTTGGGTTACTACGGTCAAGATGGCTCGATACAAACCTTGTGAGACCCGGTTTATCCGCTTGTAATGCTTAACCATCCTTTCGGTCCTAGCATCACAAAGCAGATAATCCGAGACTCGAGACATGTATACTTCCCAGTGCAAGATACACACCTCATCACAAAATTTATGTATCAATTCCATTCATCCACATAGAACCAAACACCGAGTAGAGCAGTATTAATAACATTAAACCGAGGCATTACAAAAGAGAGGCCAACGGCCAACAATAAAAGAGACAACAATAGTTAAACAATGAAGCAAAAGTGCCATAAGATGGCTACAACAAAGAGCCAATCGGTGTGCCTTTAACCCACAAGGCAACCGACAGGACCGCCAAGCTAGTCGCCAAACCGAAGCACATCTCACAAAAGTGAGGCCCTTGGGGCTCACCTTCTTCCCCCAAACAAAAGCGTAGGCAAAAGCGGTGAGTACTTTGAATGTACTGCAAGACTTACATGTGGAATAACAAACCTGTACATATACTACATGCAAGCTTAATCAACGAAGAGGTCAGAGGTTTCATTTTAGCATAAAGCAAGTTTTCATTTGCAATAATATAATAGATTGAAAGCAATTTAACAAATCTGTTTTTAATGTTCAAATAACCGAAAGAACAATATTAATAACGGTAAATAGACAACAGATCCCGAAGTGACTAACCCAATAGTCACCACAACAAGAGTATGAATTACCCATTCATACCAACCATGTCAAGTTTTAAATTTTAAAAACAAATGTTGTAGTCTAACTCTTGGAAGACCTCCCAAGCGTGTCCATAACCTAGGACGAGGCTATTCGAATAGTTTTATCCTCGCAGGTGTACCAACTTACCCACATGTCGACCGCCTTTTGCCACATGATTAAGCACACCGCCTTTGGTATGCCTGCAAGATGACTAAGTCCTACGAGACGTTTCCAATATTATGTATTAACTCGAGTCGCCTGTATGGATAGAAACCCATACGCTGTGTCGGGTCGTGGCCCACCTCGGACAACTACAAATCACGGGTAAAGCCTTGGACAGCTGCGGCGACCCTCGAGGTGGAGAACCTTCCGGCAATCCCCACCACCGCACACCCAAGACAAACACAAGAACACACACTGTTTCACACAAACACACACACAAAACTTTTCCTCCTACGACTGAGATAACACACGCCAAAGTACTAAGTCAAGAGGGGTCCCATATATCCCTCATGTGGTTAGTACATAATAGTGCTTGGTTTAGTGTAACAAGATGTTCGGTCCTTGATGACTTGGGCACCATTCCGATCACACCCAAAAACACCACACCAACATACCATTATGCCCAAGTCCAAATCGGTTTTCATTTTGAGTTTCGATTTGCAAAATTAACAAAGTACAAAGTCTTGGACATAATGAAAGAATAATAATTTTTGTGTGATCAAGACCATCGACTAAGTCGATGATCGCCCAAAGCTACCGAACTAAGCATGGCTAAGCATAAAGACTCAGATGCTACTAAGTGACAAGAGCTCATCCAACGAACTCTAATCACAAACAAATAATCTAGGCTCAAGTAGTAGAGAATAAACAATATCCTACTGATTATGCAACTATAGGATCAACTAACCATAATTTAACACAAAGTAGCAATGCATACATACAGTTGAATTCAAAATATTAAACTTGCAAAATAATAGGATTAACATGATCAAACCGCTTGCTCGCTTGTTATGGTCAAGATGTTCTTTGGGATCACTCTCGGTATCAATGTGCTCTTGGATCCTATCGAAAGAACCAAAAAGAACCAATAAGGCAAAAGAAACCGAAAAGATCCAACAGCCAACTTCAACAAAAAGCTCTCAAATTTTTACAGTAGAAAGAGCATGATTTTTATGAACTAATGCAACAAGAACCAATTGATTTGGATTCTTGATGCAAAAGATATGGCCAAAACAATTTTGCTCAAACTTTCATAAATCAAAATGCTACTATTCATTAGCAAAATTTTATGGAGCTATACTGAGTCTGAAAACATTTTTAACTTAAAGTCTAGTTAAAAACATAACCAACAAAATTTGAATCAACCAAAAGGATTTGGAATGAATTAGTTATGCATTTTACAAGTTATCATATTTTTCATTGACAAATAAATCCTTTCGGAAATCGTGAATTAAAGCGACGTGGTCGAACGAGGAGCGCCGATCAAAGATCCGACGGTCCGCGCCCCAGCGCTTACGCTTGCGCGCTGGATTCACAAATCCTAAGCGCCACCGTTGGATCCGGATCCAACGGTTCACGGATCGGGACGTTGGCGGTCCGAACGCTCACACGCATAGGAGCCGCTGATCTTGGATCCAACGGTCCACACGGATCGAACCTTTCGGACGGTCCGAACGTTCACTCAGATCTGGACCGTTGATCAAAGGATCGACGGTCCACATCAATTCACGCTCAAAACTTCGCTACTGCTTTCATCCGACAAAACGACGGGGAAGAGAGGATCATCGCCGGCGACTCTGGCCGCGGCGGTGCGAGCAAGTGCCCAAAATGGGTTGCTAACAAACTTGCGCACCCAATGGAACTAATATTTTAGCCGCGGCGTTCTAGAACGCCGAAGCCGTAGATGATGAGATGACCGAAAACGGTCAAAAACGAAAATAGCAAATGAGCTCTGCTGCGGTCCAACTGAGCGGGTGCCAAGCAACTAGGGACTAAAGAGGGGTTACCTGAGCACGGAGAAAGCACAGAGGGGACTGGAGCTGCTCTGATGAAGAAAAATAGGGCTTTCGCCAAAAAGGGGAAATTCAAAATTTAAAATTGCTCCTCGGAAAAACCCAAATTGAGTGAGGGTTAATACTCTTAGAGATGGTAAGTAACTGAGGAAGCAAGGGTTTAGAAAGAGAAGGCCCGGAGCACCACTTTCACCGAAGAGGTTGGAGCTTCAACAATGGCGGCCGAGAGCAATTTTTGAAATGGAGCTCGAGCAATGCACTAACAGTGGTTCTGGAGCTCAAGGGTGTTCAAAGGATGCTAAGGAAGCCTCTGGAGGAGTTTTATAGCCGAAGGGGCAAGGAAGAAGCAACGGGAAGAAAAATGGCCGAACTCTGTGTTGAGGTCGATCGAGGGCGACGGAGCACGTGAACTCGAGGAGGACGACGACTTCGGAGGCGGTGGGGACGGAGCAATAAATGCCGAGAGTCGTTGGCCAAAAGCCGAGGTGACCCGCCGCTACGCTCCGCAATTTTCACCGCCATCGTTGACTTGGTACCGATGCGCGCGAGCGAGGAAGACGATAGCCGCCACCCTTGGATTTCAATCTGACGGTTCAAAAGAAACACGGCGATTAGAACGGTTTGAACGCTAACTTGATCTGGGCCGTTGATTTGGATCCTACGGTCCACGTTGCGAGGCGCTCGGGCGGTCCGAACGCTGCCTTTTCGAGAGCCGATCTTGGATGAGCGGTTGAGCGAGAGGGAGGATCGGCGTCCGAACGTCACTCGGCGCGCACCGCACGATCGAGATCTAACGGTCGAAATTGAACGCTACTGATGTGGTGGGTCGGTGCGCTTAGTTGATCCGATCGAACCGAATGGCTTGGACCCGAGTGTGACTTGAGTCCAAGGAATAGTAAAAGCTGATTTTGAGTTATTTGCTGAGCTGACTAAGGATAATTAATTGAGATATCAAACAAGCTCCAAAAATTATGAAATTTTAAATGGAGGTTGTGGGCAACAGAGGAACCTTGTATAAAATTTTCAGAGACATTTATGCACTGCATTTTCTCTAAAAATTCCAGAAGGCTATTTTAGGAGTTTGACTAATGTTTGACTTGTCTCAAAATTTATCAAATAATTTCTGAAAATTATGAAATAATTCTGAGGTGTTAACATCACTCCTAGGTTCAAAGAAAATTATTTTCAGGGGTTGGGCACAAGATTTTTATGAAGGAGATTTGTGTTGGTGTCCAAATGGTAATTTAATTTTTGATTTCCCATAATTCCTTTACAACAATTATGGAACTGATTACAAAAATCAAGATCAGAGAAAAAGTTTTAATTTCTCCTCATTTTTATTACATTTGAAACACAAACCAATTTTGGGATGTTACAGAACGATTCTGGATGGGATGGTCCAAGTATTGTGTTTGGTTGGTGGGATGATACCATACGTGAATTTGTTTGGTTGGGTGAACCTTCTATATTCCTAGTGAACCAACCTCCATCTGGGGCCCAACTGTCATTGAATGCCACAGCACACAACACAGAGAGACTGAGACAGAGAAGAGAAGAAATAGGGGAGGTGGTAGGCACCAAAGGCAATGAGGCCGACGCGCGAAAGAGGCGGAGGTGATGGCTAAGAATGATCAAAATGGGTTGCTCAGTGCAAGGCGACCACACGGGTGGTGGAGCCATGGCTGTGGCAGCTTGGCAACAGAAGCCTGAGGCGGCGTGGCTGGTGCATCGAGGCGGAGGCACCGAAGAGGTGTCGAACCCAGACTTGGGGTTTGACGGCTCCTGGTGCTACTGCTTCTTCCTCCTCTTCTGCTTCTTTAGCTACTGGATTGTCATCACCTTGGGCGACAAGGTAGTTCTCCCACAAAGAAGCGGCCACTCTTTTTAACTGATGAGTGGCAAAGTTCACCTTATCTTCCTCTGAGCGGCGGGCGAGACGAAGCTTATTTTCAGTGTCTCTGAGCCAATCTTTAGCTTCCAGTGGTTCATTTGCTGCAGCGAAGGTAAGGGGTCTTGTCCTGAGAAAGTCTTCTAACTTCGAGTGGTGGCCAGCTGGTCTTGACTGCTGACTCGCCAGCAAGGTTTGGAGAATCTGTGTCTGCTGGAACATGATTTGCGCCATTGATGGGTTTGCGGGCGGTGGGGGAGGTAGATCTTGACGACGACCATGGCCACGACCTCTTCCTCGGCCTGTTGCAAAGGCACCACGTCTTGGGGCGGCTGCTCTCTTTGGTGCCATCTGGAGGAACACTAAAGCTTAGACTAGATGAGATATATGAGGGTGTACTAGCACTCTAGAGCACACGTAGAAGAGCTTAAACCAACGAGGAAGGGGAAACAAGTACAATACAAAGCCTAGAATGACTGCATTATATTAAAGAGGTTAGGTGTTACATGACTCCTGAAACATAGCATATATGCTATGCTAAGCCACGATACATAATACAAATAATAATGCCTACAAAAGAAGGAAAACGGGGAGTGCTTACAACCCAAAAGGCTGCCTAGCGAACACTGCTAACTAACCTAGCCTCGCCTGACTACTCCAACACGACGATGAAGGCCTCAGGGTCGGACTCCCCTTCCTGGGGAGGCGGG
Source organism: Hsuehochloa calcarea (assembly GCA_036346395.1). Classification (NCBI taxonomy): domain Eukaryota; kingdom Viridiplantae; phylum Streptophyta; class Magnoliopsida; order Poales; family Poaceae; genus Hsuehochloa; species Hsuehochloa calcarea. Next base: position 38,607,538 of record CM070604.1, on the reverse strand, counting down.
GAGTAGCGGAAGGGTGATTCCAGCAGAAGATCTTCGTGCATCTGGCTCAGGCAGGTGCAGGTGAAGCGGGTTGTGTGATGGACTGTTTCATCACAGCTGCTGTTGGGATGCCTGGGCCTGAAGGTGTGAGTGACAAACTCGCCTTCCCTGGCATAGAGGAAGACATCCATGGCCCACTACTCTTGGTCTAGAATCTGGGACTTCTGGCCTGTGAAGATAGGCTTGCGGTGGTAGTCTAGGTGCTGCATGAGTTGGCGAAGGATGTCCACAAACTCGTCGTCATTTCCTTCGTGAGAGAGAAAGTCCCATAGTCCATCGAACGATGGGGTAGCCATCTACAATTTTGAAACAAGAGAAGGTCAGTAAACTCAATGGAAGTAGAGATAAGTTTAGAACTAAGAGTGATGAGGAGGAGAAATAATTATGCCATATTTGAAAAAAAAAATCTTTTTCTTAGTTTGCGAAAATAACACTCAAGTCCTTAGGCACGTCTAGTCTAACCAAGGCTCCGACAGTCGTATGCTCCGATATCAGCTCTGTCGGACCCAGATTTTACAAATCCAAATCAGCTATGAAAATACTATGCTATTCACTGAATCAGTAGATATCACTTACATATACATCATTGAATCATTTCAGACACGATGTATACCGAACCAAACCTTATATTACAAACATCAAAGTCACATAGACTGCGTCAGGTCGAGTTTTACAGAACGGCCGAACAGGCCAAATGATTACATTACAAAAGTAGCAAAAGCAGTAGCGGAAGCAAAATGGGTAGAGCACATCTCTCCATAGACAAGCACCTGGGGAAACCCGTGTGCGCCCAATATTAACCAAGGACTTGGATAATATTGGATGCACGCAAGTAACAACGGAGTCAGCTAGACTGAGGCGAGACCTAGACTAAATGAACTGGACTACTCTTCATTATCTCTTGGGCCTCTAACTTTTGGGTCCTCGTAGTATGCATAATCTCCATGATTTCCTGCTTCTAAGGGTTTATGGGAAAGAGCGAGGATGAGTACAACTTCTGTGCTCGCGAGCTAACACATAGTATATAGTAATATTACATGCAAGCCTTAACAAGGTTGACTCGGATTCTTTTACTTGCCAAAAGCAATATTTTCAATTGTAGTATTTAGAAATTGCTATGACTTAGCAATTTTACCAAAGGTCATTTTGTTAAAGAGATATTGTGCAATATTTATAACGGCGAATGTTACCTCCACCTATGCTTAAATTTTGAGTGAAGTTACCTCCACATATTAACATCATCGGGTACGACGACCCAGGTGAAAGATCTAGACCCGCCATTATGAGTTAATGGATTGTTTTGGTGATTAATGACAAATCCAAATATGAGACTAACTCTTTTATCAAGTATTATCTTTGTGTAGTCTCATTTGGATATAAAGGTGAAACACAACGAGGTATGCAATCGACATCTCAATTTATATAATGTTGCATTTCTCGGATCCAAAATATAGGATTGAACTCAACCTTAAGTTAAACTTGAATATGTGCATATGACCTCATTACACATTTGTGTATGCACACATTTAGGGGGAGTTTTATCCTATACTTTGTGGTTTCATTAGTATTGATCCATATTCCATTCTCCACATATATTGGGATCTTTACGTTGAAACAAAACCTTTGAGTATACAAAACTTGTGTAGTTCGTATATACTCATGTTATAAGTATATAGAACTTGTGTAGTTCTTGTATACTCATGTTAGAGTATATATAACTTGTGTAGTTTATATATACTCATTTATTCTCTCATTTATCATCATTAAATTTATGAGAATTTTAGTGGTTATCATCAATTACCAAAGAGGGAAAGATTGAGGTATCTTGTCCCACCATTATGAGTTAATGGTATGGTGTGGTAATTAATGATGATCACATTGTGGAACTAACATTTTCCATGAGTTGGATATGTAGGTTATGTTCCAAGATGATGAAGACTTGGGATGATCATGAGTTGATCATCAAGTCAAGAGCTTGGTGTAAATGATGCATCATGAGTTGATGCTTATCAAGAAGAGATGATCATGAGTTGATCATCAAGACAAGAGAAGACCCATCATGTGTTGATGGAGGTCAAGTGAAGGATTGCATCATGTGTTGATGCATGTGAAGACTTGGGATGGAGAAATCATCATGTGTTGATGATGTTCAAGACAAGATCCCGAAGTGAAGAAATCATCATGAGTTGATGATTGTCAAAGTCAAGGACCCGGACTTGAAGTGTTGATGTCGCCATCAATCTTCAAGAAGATGCAAGGCAAAGGTATGACTAGCTAGGGCTAAGGATGTGTTCCTAGTCTTTACCGGTCTCGGTGTTTGGTTGATAGACCGGATTGCTAGTATAGGTTTGCCGTACTATTAAGAGGATCTTGACTAGTAGTTTGAGTTAGTCATGTGTTGATAGCTCATTATATTTGCTCTAGCTCATCTATGCATGGAGCTATTATTTGCGAATGTGTTTTGCAAATAGCCGATGCTCATGCATTCAACCCTTGTAGCATGTGACTTAAGTTTGCAAATGCGTTTTGCAAATGGTGTAAGTCCATGTACCTTTTCCTTGTGGTATGATTCCAAAAGTTGGCAAATGTGTTTTGCAACTTGTTGGGAATCTTGCTTGTGACTCTTGTTGGCATGGCTTGTCAATTAGCAAATGTGTTTTGCAATTGAAGTTGTTGAAAAAAGCCATTTCTGACTTCTGTCAGGAAAATCGGAAGTTTCGGTAGTTTAACGGCGGAAGTTCCGCACCCCGGACTGTCCGATTTTCCGCGGCTTGATTTTTCCAGAGAGCGGCGGTTTAGGGACTTAGCCGATTTTCCAAGTGCGGAAGTTCGAGTGTAACTAGCGGAACTTCCGATTAATCGGCTGTTCAAAACCGCGGTTGGTTTTTTCCAGAGAAGCACCATTTTGGGGACTTAGCCAAAATTCAATGTGCGGTAGTTCCGCTATGTGTTGAGCGGAACTTCCGAAGAATCGGAACTTCCGATATGTAGTTGGCGGTAGTTCCGCACTAAAATCAAACGGCTAGTTTCTCGTCCGACATAGCCGCTATGCGGTGCCTTTTCTCTCTCTGCAGTAGTTCCGCCTTTGCACGCGGAACTTCCGATTGTCCTGATTTTTCGGGGTTTGTCTCCCAACGGCTAGTTTTTGTGTGTGGGCTATATATAGCCACCTTGGCGATTGGGGAGGTTGTTGATGTTGCTAAGAACTATTGTGAACTCTTTGTGAGCCTCTTGAGCTAAGAGCAAACCTCTATTCTCTTTGTGCATGTGTTGCACTTGGTGAGATTAGAGAGTAAACCCTAAGTGCATGTGTTGCCTTAGGTAGTGGATTGTGTATCCACGTGAGCGCTGACACTTGATTAGTTCAAGTGAAAGTTCTGATTTGTTACTCTTGGTGTTTGCCGACACCTAGGCGGCGTGGAGGCGTCGTGCTCGGTGACCTTCTCAAGAAGCTTGTGAGAAGGCCCGACGGTTGTGAGTGGTTTGGTGCTCGCCATCTCCGGAGTGGAGGAAGAGCAACCATAGTTGAGCAAGGTGTTGGTTCGGTTTGGAACCGGTCCTAGTGTTGGACTTACCTCGGAGGTGTGTGCTCATTTGAGGAGCCGGTCCAACGCGGGTTGGGCTTACCTCAACGTGGATTAGGGAGACCAAGCAAGTCTCCAACACCACTGAGAAACATAAGCGTGTCATCTTGTGTTTACTTGTGCTTTACTTTGAGCAATTTACATTCTTGCTTTGATTACTTATATACCTTGTATGATTGCTCATATTGTATTGTGTTCATATTGTCGGTGCACTTAGTTGAGCCTAGTTGATTTAGGTTTTAATTGAGCAAAACCAATTCGCTATTAGCTTCCGCATTTATTTATTGGTTTAGCCCGATAAAGTTTTTAAAACCGCCTATTCACCCCCCTCTAGTCGGCCACCTCGATCTTACACCAGGAAAAATCCAAACCACAGGCTGGGTGAGCCCGACACAACAATCATTCCAGCCACAAGGTTTTATAAATAGAACTAACTCAAGTAAGTTCTTATGTTCGCCTTTGATCGTAGGCACGACTGTTTAAACAGTTTAGACTCTGCAGAGGTTGTACACTGTACCCACAAGAGACAATCAACTTGTTGCCCCACTGATTCCTTGGTCATGTAGTTGAGAGATCATCATAGTAACTTTTCAAGTTCTCTCGCCGCTTTTACCATCTCACCCATATGGGTCGCTCCCATTTGCGGTGGGCCCCACAAGTTGTGCGGGATGTTCACCACAACGCTAACGCAGATGGACTATGATTTTTCACAACGTCTAGCGCAGCTGGCAACTTCACCATCGGTGTCCCATGCAAGCCTACGCTTGCACTACTTCACTCCTCCACTAGTGAGATGACTTTCAGGTTCCAATAAATCTACTAAGCCAAGTTGTACTTTACAGACTTGTGATTGTACTTAGTTTACAATGGGATATCATGACAAGATTAAGTCATTAATCCATCCAAGTGGTTCATACCATATACCAACTACTCTCGTGCTCTGACGGCACCCACCACCATACCATCCGCCCAGATGTGGTAATAGCAATTTGATAGGGTTTTTGGGGAATAAAATACATCACCATAACATTCCAGTCATTTACAAACAATGACTGCCCAATTCCACTTTCAAGATTAAAGGATGATGATTGGGGCATTTAATGCCCCGATACTTAAGCAACACTAGCATGTCGTTTAAGTATAACCAATAACTAGTAATTACCATAGAGTTACTAGGGTGACATGGAATAATGAATTCAATTGAAATGGAATATTGAATTCAATTACCAAAGTATGGTATACTAATTAATTAATCATCAAATGACTATTTAATTATATTAAGATTTAACATACATTCGCTTAAAGAATTAAAGCATGCAATTTTTGGCAGTTTAAAGGAATATAATTTGCATAAAGTGTAGGATCAAAATGATCAAAGTATTGACTCACCTGGAGTGAAAGGGAGAGAGTCTTGAAAGTCTTATCCCTGATCAAGCTGGAGATCTCCCGCTTCTCCGAACTCTACTCGGACGAACGTATTGGAAAAAGAATAAACAAGCAAAGAGAGCATATAAATATGCAAGAAATAGAAAATTAAGTCCAAATTAAATAAGTCTAGAGTCATTAGCAAGATCTTCAATTTAGACAAATTTAGGGACAAAAAATCACTAGAATCGGAGTTATAATGGAGGAGAATGGAGCTCCCAAAGTTTTGGTTCGAGTGCAGCTGGTTTCGAAAATCTTGGCTTCGAGCATCGATGGCTTTGAGTCTTGCTCATTTCGAGTAATCGCTGGCTTTAGCATCGCTTATTTCGAGTACTTGGTCAAAAAGAGGTTTCAACTACACAGTCGAAAGGGGTTTCGACTACATGACTACCTGGTCGTGGACTTAGTCGTAGCCATGGTAGTAGACATGGTCGTAACCATGGTTATAGACCTGGTGGTAGACATGGTCGTAGGCCTGGTCGAAAGGAGGTTCGACCGCACGACGTGGTCGAAAGGAGGGTCGACAACACGTGGACGGAAGGAGTTTCGACGACATGTGGTCGGGAGGAGTTTCAACGACACGTGGTCGGAAGGAGTTTTAACTACAAGTGGTTGGAAGGGGTTTCGACTACACGGGGTCGGTAGGTGTTTCGACTATACGTGGTCGGAAGGAGTTTTGACAACAAGTGGCAGGAAGGAGTTTCGACTACAACTGGTCGAAAGGGGTTTCGACTACACGACGTGGTCGGAAAGACATGAGGGAGAACAGGGCATGAGGAAGGGGGCTTACCAAGACCAAGAGAGAGACCGGAGGAGGTTGGTGGACGATGATGACGGTGGGGAAGCTTGCGGTCAGAGGCGAAGGAAGTCGGCGGTGAAGGGGTCGGTTGGGATTGAAGGAGAAGAGGAAATACGACGGCTCCTTGTTAGGACCCAAAAATGCAATTCTGGACTCTTTGTGTATTCTGCACTAGTCCAGGATCACGCTAGTGCACACAATATCAACATAGATGAATGTCGATCCACACATGACGATTAATAGAATAAACGACTAATTTGAATAACAAATAATGGTTTTAACCTTATGGTCGAGTTTACATTTATTAAGCCACGCAGGGCTGACAATAGATAAAATAGTAGCAGCGGAACAAAAATAAACTCCAGCGGAATCCCATCAATTCACCATAGGCAACTGACTGGAATCAAGACCCTAACGATCGACACCTTCGTAGAACTCTTCCTCGAAGGCAGGCGAAGACTCCTCCACTTCTGTTGATTGTTCGAATCAAGTATGAGTACACAACTGTACTCGCAAGTCATACCATAGAATGCAATTTATAGATGATGGCTTATTCCAAATGAATGACTTCTGTGGTTCTTTTGCAGAAATGCAATATTTGCAATTGAATACAAATAATAGATTGAAAGCATAATTCAAAACAAATAAACATTAATAATTTCTCATCTGATTTCACAAAAACACACAGTCTAAATAAGTTATTCACATAGCCATATGACTTAGATCACACAACTCCCTTCCCAAATATTTTATGAAAATCTACCCTATGTGTGAAATTACTGAGCAATGTCCATGACCGCAGACACGGCTATTCGAATAGATTGATTAACACTCTGCAGAGATTGTACACTTTACCTACAAGATACAATTAGTGTGGCCAACACTGATCATAACAAAACTTTTCAAAAACTTCATCTCAAGCATTGACACTCCCGATGTACTTTATTGTTGCCCAATTTGTACACACAGCCCTTGGAACACACACCATGGGATTTCAAAACGGCGAACCGCTCAAAGATGTGACCCTAACACAGCGGTACACACCTTCCACCCTGTCACACAGCCTAACCTGTCTGCCTGAGTAGTCAACATTAAGATTCATAACTTACTAAGTTAAGACCAGGCATGTGGTCGTACAGAAGGCTCAGTTCAATGCGCACAAAGTTAAGTCCTTAATTGACCAAGGCAAGACTTCTAGTTTCTAACTAAGTGTCACACAGACCAATATTCCCATTCACACAGTTTCCACCATCACACAGTATCCACCACTTGCCTCAGTTTAAATCTTTTCCCACCGTGTTGGTTAAGTGCAACACATGCCATCAATGAGTAATAGCACACAGCACACACAGTTTTATCACACAGTTCTATAATCACTTAGTCAGGTTTATATTTGCAACTCATATGAAATGATGACTCGTGGTATGGCTAAGCAATCTACTCGTATCTAACCAACCCACGTTGGTGCTACGATAATACCAACTACTAACAATCCAACCTAGGGTGACAAAAGATCATGGCATAACAACATACATGGTGGACATAACAATTTGGATTAATAACTAAACCCAAAAGCATTTAAATAAATACTTGAAATAGAATGCAGTAATTTGAATCAAAGTATTTGGAAAACTGGGTTCAACATGATCAAAGGTATAACTTGCCTTGGAATAGGTCTAAGTACTGATCTTGATCTTGAGGCACTCCTCCTTCTTCAAAAGTCCCCGACGAATTAACGTCTACTCGCAAACGAAATAAATAAATAACACAGAAAAAACAAACTCCAAAAATTAAATAAAAATCATAAATAAATAGATCTCTATTTTATATGAATTTAGAAATTTGAATGGGCTCAATCGGAGTCCGTATGCAAAAGATATGGGCTTTGGAAGATTGAATCTAAATAAAACACCCTAAAAAGGATTTATTAGAATTATTTTTTATTAAAAAAATCGGATTATTGTACAATGCTGACGTCAGCGGAGGAATTTCTGAAAATAAAAGAATTAAAAGAAAAACTAACATGTGGGACCCACATGTCAGCCACATGGATCACGGTGGACCAGGTCCACCGAGCTGATTGGATCTGAGTTTGGTGAACCGTGTCACGCACGCGTTGACAACGTAGCCACGTGGACGGCACGTAGACTCGGGTGCTGATGCGGACGCTGACGCGGACTTGCCACGTCAAATCGACGGCGGCGGCGCTCGGGAACCGATGGCAACAGCGAACGACGGTGAGTTGTACCAATGCGTAGCTGAGGCTATTGCAATCTCAGGGGTGTACTCACGGCTACCGAGATCGGCAAAGATCGATCGGCAATGAGGTTGAAGCAGCGGAGAGCTTCGGCTATTATCGGACCTGAGCTATGGCAATGCTCGGAATGGGACAAAGCACGAGGGAGCTCGTGATGGCGACTACTGGTGCAGTCGGCGATGGAAGGGCGATAATGACGGCGGCGCAATTCGTCAAAGAAGAAGCTCAGCCGAAAACTCTAATTGTTGGATTACGACGGCATTAGGGCTCTTGGGGCGACGAGGGTGGCGGCTCTGGGTTGCGGAGGACCAGGCGATCCGAGGGATGCTATTTATAGGGCCCGGGCATGCCAGATTTGGAAGATCCCAAATGGAGTCCGATTTGGGTACGAAAACAAAATCCGAGATTCTTGGAGATAGAGGCCGATTCGGGATTTGATTCCAATCGAAACGGGTGTCGGAGAGATAGAGCTAAAGATTGGTGCGAAAATCTGGGACGATTCTGTTGGAAAAACACGTTGTCGGATTGGAGCTTTGAGCTCTGGCAATGGCGGATGCGGTGACGGCGCAAGGGAGACGACGACGTGAGGACGAAGACTCGGCGGGACCCCCGGCCGAGGCGGCGCGCGCGGCGTGGGGGGGAGATCGATGGCGGGACCACTGTCACGAGAGGAGGCGGCGTACGGTGAGCCGGGCCGACAAAGGTCGGGCCGTCTTAAGGAATAGTGTTGTGTTTCTACCGACATCGCTCGAGGATTTTAAATATGTTTTCTATTTTAGAAAATACAAAAAATCCAATTAGCAATTAGAAAATAGCAAATGAACTCAGAAAAATTCTAGAAAAATATCCAAGCACATAGAACCCAAATAAAATAGTTGTGATAATTGTTGATGTTGGGATTAATTATATTAAATTATTTTGATATGGAAAATCCATATTAAGCTTTAAATAAAATTCAAATAGTGAATTTTTTTTCCAACTAGTAACTATTCAAAAGATTTTTTTAAGCTCAAAAAATTGGGATGTTACACTCCTATGACACAAAACTGAAATTAGTGAGAGGACTGCTTCAAGGAGCTCTCGGACACGAATCGACGTGGGTAGAAGAGGGAGGCTGCACTGGTGTGGCGAGAACCGAAGGGAGGCGCGCGGCGGCTTGAACTCGGACTCGAGGCTTGGTGCAAACCACAGCAACACGAATGAGAGAGGGAGAGTTGGGTAGGGGAAGGAGACGAAGGGGGGCTGCTCGAGCTCTTTTCTGGTGGCATTTACCCAACGAGATGGGACGCGGTGGGCATCGGAGTCCACGGGTAGGTGGGGGCAGGTGGCGGCATGCGCTGTGGCAGCGCAGCGCGTGCGACCGAGGCGTTAGCGAGGTGAGACAGCTGTGGCCGGAGCAGTGGCGAGGTGACACAACAGGTGGGCATCGCAGGCGCTGGGCGGGGATGAGGTGTACGAGGGAGCGACCAGAGCGCACGGGGGCACTGCAGCGGGCACGAGCTCATGCCAGGAGAGAAGAAGGGGGCAGGGGGAGGCTCGGGCCAAGCAGTCAGAGAGGGGAGGGAGGAGCTGGGCCAGATGGGCTGGGGTGAGGCTTGGCCGGGCCAAGGGAGGGGAGGAGAGGTGGGCTGAGCCCAGGAGAAGAAGAAGGGGGAATTTTTGGAGAGACTCAAACTCGAATTTCAATTTGAACTAGAAATTTGAATAAGGTAGAAGTTGAGAGTTTTGCAATTACATAACTAGTTTGCATAAATTACTATTTATAGTCCGAAACCAACTAACAAAAATAATTACTATTTATAGTCCGAAAACGAACTATTATAAGAGGACGGGAGCTCAGGTTAGTGATGGGGGGAAGTCTGGGAGGTGAGGGGATACTCCTGGTAAAGGGAATCAGATGGGAGATCACGGGAGTGGAAGTGGTGACAGCGACGACGGTTTTCGGCCGGAGCGGTAGAAGATGACTACGATGCAAGCTCCGGTGGTGGAATCCCGAAATTGACTAGGGGATACCTGTGGTGTTGCGAAACACGATGTAACGCGGACCAAACGACGAGGGCTTTACCAGGACGGCCGGAATGGTGATGTGATGGCGGCAGCCGGTGCGGCGTCGCGGGCTCAGGCCAGTTCGGGGAGGGAGCAGAGGGCATTGGGGGAAATGGAGGGGAGGAGAGTGCACGAGAGAGGACCGTCGGAGCTCGTCGGGGCGGCAGTGTGGCCGCGAGTGCGAGCGCATGGGAGAGGACGAGCCGGTGTTGAACGACATGGTTTGCTCGGTTTCATCGAACAGAATAGTTTAGGATTTCTTTCAAATATTCTCTTTCTTCGAACTATTCGGTCCTAGACGAAACGGTTCCATTCAGTGAACCAAAATGAGCGAACAACACTGTATCTCAAACCATCCAATGCAAACACTATCTCATTCACTTATCAAATGCACCCTAACTGTTGGTACCGATTTTTCACCTGTCGTCCGCTCGGCTTGTCGTGCAAAAATACTCCGGTGGGCCCAGGAGGCCTGGACCGGGAAGAGCCACACGACGGGGGCCACACCTAGCGGCCGAAGGGCGATGGGAGGGCACGCGCGCGCGCCGTCCCGACTAGAAAAAGGAAACGGTCCGGCCCGGCTCGCGTAGCGCCGGACGGGGAGCGGCCACCCGTTACGACGCAGAGTTCTTCGCCTGCACGGTATCAAGGTCCACCTCAGCTTCTATCCCCTGAAAATATATTCTCTTTTCATATGGGGAATTGAGGGCCCTTTTATGCAAATAATATTTGTTGCAATAAAGTGCTGATATATGTTACAGGGAAAATAATATATCAGGAATTAAGCCATTGAAGGGAGTACTTTGAACAATTTAATTAAAAAGGTGGAACAGTAAAAAGCTGAAACATGCGAACTACATTTCTTTCTTTTAAGGGTGCGCTTGGTACATATAATATCACATTCCCCTGTAATATAATATTCCCCTCAATCTAGTTACCGGTAAACACATTAGCAGTAATATAATATTTCAATGTTTCTTTGATTTGAAGGAAACTACGTAATAGTCTTTATCATAGTTCAAATATTTCGTAACTCGAACCACCAAGTTCACAAAGTTAAATTACAGGATTTGAAATTTCAAACCATGAAAGTTACCATATATAAATTTTGAATTTACAATTTAAAATTCCAACATTCCAAATTCATTTTTTTATTATTCAAAAGTTCAAAATTTGAAATTTTGAGTTCTGGAGTTTAAATTTTAGAATTTGAATATCTCAAATCTAGAATTCGAATTTTCTAAAATGATTTTCAAAATCCAACCTTGAATTTTGAATTTTCAAATTAAATTGTCCGAATTTAAGATTCAAAAATTTAGGGATCGATTATGATATTTTGGTTTCAAATTAATATTTTGATTTTTTAAATTCCATACATTGGATTTTGAATTTTGAAAGTTCAAAATTTGACTTTGATGAATCAAATGCATATGATAAAAACGCAATAACTAAGATTCCTTTCCTTGGTAATCTAAGATAGACACCTTTTCTACGTAAAATAATTTTTTGAATTGTTGTTAACTGCTTCCCAAGGTAATCTTAGATTCCCGATTCAGACATCGGATGTTTTACCAAATAAGGTAATCTCATAAGATTACTAAAAGATTCTCGGTAATCCTTGGAGAATTCCGCCAACTAAACGCACCTAAGGGCCATACTGAAACTAAATTTCGATCATGGGTGATATAGAGCAAATTGCATGTTTTGTATAGTGGTTAGTGCAAGTATTCTATAGTAATAAGCAAAGAACATTTATATTGTCGATGTTCTTTTGAACGCTTTTTTATAACATTTTCCTTAATGTAATCTTGCCTTGTCCTCTCTTGATTGGAAATTTCACCAAAGTTTTCAAATACATGTTGCATTTTAATCAAGCGATAACAATTAAGTCTCGAACGTGGTTTACATAAATCTCCTCAAATCATCCTAACATGTTTGTTTCGAGTACCCAAAAATAAGTTATTCAGCTAATCTACTTACGCAGGAGTTTTAGTTTGTTTAGACTTTATTTGGTATAACTTCAACTCCTAATTTCTTAGTTGGAGTAGATAGAGTTGTGCTAAAACGAAATTACTCCACAAACTGTAACACCCTGACTATAAGAAAGTCAAGATATCACCTACAACCACTACTCGTTAGAAGAATAACATCAAAACACATGTCAAGGTTAATCAAGTAGTAAGATTATACGGAAACAAGAATTCATCATCAGGATTAATCAATGGAATGGAAATAAACAATTCTGAGAGATAAGGTAGTTATGACCAAACTGGCTTATTACAATTCAACACAAGTCATAATTAACGACAGTAAAAGTCCTCAAAATGTTTGGTTTATAGTAGTGAGTGCATCGTGATGAACTACCCTCCACAAGATCATTCTTCCTTGTCATTTACCTAAATAAGACAATAAAGCAAGAATGAGCCAAAGACTCAAGAAGTAATCAGATGTAACAATCAAACATTCCATGAGCAATATATCACAATCATCATTTGAACATTTATCGAAACGAATTTATGAATGAATGAAGTGGAATGATGCATTGAAGGAAATGGACATATTGTCGATATATCGCAGATAGCGAGTGAATCACCGTCGGTGTTCACTTAAAGTAATCGTATGAAGAACGTTTCATACGACCGCCCAACGTGGCCCACATTGGAATGGTGGACTCGCGTAACGTGGCCCACATTGGAATGGTGGACTCACGCATCCATTCTCGAATTGATGGGATTTTCAAGTGCCCATACTGGAATCGATGGGTCTTACAAATGTAATGTATGTATGTCATGATGTGATCCCATGTCAATATTGAATAGTACTCATAAATGAAAAGAACACATGGCATTCATCTACAAATACGAACAAATATAATCATTCATTCACACATCATACATGGCATCAATCATGGAATACAAATTACTTATTCGCCACAATGCAACGGGTTGGGAGGTAATTGAGATACCCTCCACTCACCGCTTCACCGCCTACAATATAAAATAATCGAAATGAGGGTAAACGAATAGGGCAATGCTACACGTGTCCTCCCTCAATCTCTAGCCAAACTAACCATATAAAAGTTCAATTTGATCAATTTACCCAAACATTTCAATATCCTTTATCTGGCAGTTTTACTAGAAAATTCACCAAATAAAAACCGTAAGTCCAAAAGACCTGAAACCAGTGCTCACATTTTCTTAACTTAACTGGCTACAAAACTCTAGTTGATGGTAAACTCTAATTCGGCCAATACAGAGGTCTAACCATCCAATGAAAACTTTAACTGCAGTCTGCCCGAATACGAACAGCCCTAAAGAATAGGCTCTAACTTTTAAACCACTGATCCAAATAAAATGATTTTTATCAGCCTGGAAAGATGGTGAAATTATCTTCATAAACCTAGTTGGGTGGCCGACCTGCTTCTTACTCTAACTAGATCAAAACCTAGGTGCAACCGACTATACTCAACATTTCGACAGCAGACCAGACGTAGTAAAACAGTCATAACTTTTAATCTACTGGGTGAAAATTCGTGATCCAGATGCCAAAAGAAATCTAATGAAATAAGGAACAAATCTCTAGAAGGCGAAGACATCCAATTCTGCCTCTAAGACACCCAAAACCGAGTTACAACATTCTGGACAGAATCAATCTATTAACCGAATCAAAACGAAACTACAAATCCAATCGGATCCTCAATTCTAATGGAATCAAACAACGAATCGGAGGTCTAATTACCCTTGTAGACCAGTAAACGACGAAGATCCGCTGCACACGGTCCTCCTCCTTCTCCTCTCTTTCTTCTCTTAAGGCCGGCCACCGGGAGACGAACGAGCGGCCGTCGTCGTCGGCGGGGAACGGAGTTGATGGAGAGGAACTTGAGGAGGAGCGACGGGGATCACCGGAGATGGCACCACCTCCAAGGGGCAGCAATGGGGGTCGGTTTGGGGAGAGGAGGAGGCGGCCAAGGGGAGGGAAAGGGGCAAGGGGTGGCGGTTAGGGTTTTGGGGAGTGGTGCCTCCCTTTGGTCGGCCACTACATGGGCCGACCGGCCCTCTTGGGCCACTGGTCGCGCCACGCCCAGTTTACGACAATAACATTTACCCCCGCTGCTTGGAAAAATCCGTGAAAGTTGTTTCTTTTACTCCTCCGACTTCTTTCTTTTACCGATTCGATTAGGAAAGTTGTAAATTTCGATTTCAATAAAACTCCTGCACAAATGAAACGATACAACCTAGTGGATAAATGAGGTATTACACTCTAACCCCTTAGAAAAGATTCGACTCGAATCTACGCACCAATCTACTCGAAAGGAAATCTGCGTCGAATGAAACAACGATAATTCAAGCTTGAATTGCTCGGATACTCGCTTAACACTCGAGCACACCGGACGCTATGCGATTTCGCATAAGGATCCGGACGATCAACGCGATAAGCCAACATCCTAATTCTTACAACTTTCAAAATGAAGAGAATCCAACTAGAAATAGAGAGTCCTCATCGCATCCACGTAATGCTAACTCTCACCAAAAGGTTAGATTCCAAATTTGACAATTCATCTCTAAACAAATCCATTTTACAACCAAAGGAGAAATCACTCGAACGCCCAAACCAAATACTTGCGATTTGTCCGATTTGGAAAGAATCAACACGCCAACACAGCGCCAACTCAAATTGCGAAAAATACAAGTCAACGACACAAAACTCAAACGAATCAAGAAAACGCCTCATTATCCCACTAATCATCCTTTGCCACGGTTCCTCGCTTCTAGGAATAAAATTTCTCTCGAACATTGAAATTGAATTCACCGCCTACCACATGAGCTTAAACCTCTTAGTTAAACATCCTCAAATTATGCTCAAATTGAAATACATCATCCACACCATTGTGGAAAGGCTACATTGAATCCAATCAATACTCTAAATAACTTGTTCTACTAACCAAAATTGACTTGATAGAAGGCGCTCAAAGCAACACATAGTAGGTTCCACCCAATGACATTACCTCAAATTTTCAAGAACAACAACTCAAAATTCTTAGCACGAACGCTCATAAACTTCATCGTAAGGGTTCTATCAATTATCATTTCACCGCTCGTAAAACTCTATTATTCCACTCTCTACACACCATCATTGAGTGACCAAAGGTCTAGCATGGAAATGCAAAGCCTAGATTTAATCAAGAAGACTTCTACTACAAAATTGCAATTATAATGTAGGGAAATCAATGGATTGAATCTACAACATTCCCACAATTCTAACATACTCACTTATTGATATCCTCAAAATTACCCACAATATCTCGCAATCTTATCCAATTATGCTATTCTATAAAATTAATCAAGGTCTCCATACCTTCGATAATCCTCAACCTTTTAACATGAACTAAAATTCGAATTTCTATACCATAGGTTCTACTCAATCGTAACACTATTCAGACTTACTTCGAAGCCAAACATTCCATGTGAATCAATATTTTTTTTCAAGAGATACAGATCAAATCCATTTCACATTCTTCTACTCCTCCAATAACTTGATAGCAAAATATCACCGCTACCAAAACTTAACCACCACCAAATAGTTGACAATAAACGCTTTGTAAAACCCTGCAACCAAACTTTTGGGTCTTTCTCAAAAGAAAGAGGCGAATAAGGACAAGCTTCGTCACACATAAAAACGTTGCTCATCCCAACGAGCATGAACCCAAAAGAATATTCTGATAATGGGGATATTGGAAAACGAAAACTGAGTTCACAGTTGAGGGCACACATCCCTCAAGAGAGAATAGCAAATAACATCCGATACGAAAGAAAGACATTGCGATTGAAACTCGACATCTTTTGAGCGGAAAGAGCAAGAAGTTTAGGAACGATTCAAATAATCACAAGTTACAAAACTTGACTCAAATTATCAAATACTCTACTGCACTCTTTCCTTTAACACAGCAATTAGTTCTTGAATCTATAACACCTTACCACATGAACAAAGTAAGTTCTTTAGTTTAACCCACTAACTACTTAAGAACAAATAATTTTTTTCTCAACACGCCAACTTTGTTTGAAACAGCTCATCTACTAATGAAACATGTTATCCAAATGACCTCAGCCACAAAACAAGCATTTTCCTTTACAGGACTTCACGAAAAGCAACCGGATTCTCAACGAAAGTGACGAAAATTTCCTTTGATTGCAACCTCACTTTGCTAACTCAAACCAAGGAGCCTTTAGGACTAAATCACACGAAACTCTTAAGAAGCAATAGGATATCCGCATGCTCCATTTTACTTAAAACAATTTCGCTACTGAATATTCACGAACTCCAAAAGATCACGGACACTAGACTTGAAGTATTCTCATTTAGGTGGTATCACAGAGGTGATTATTTTACTACAAGTTTCAACATCAATCTCTCAACGTCAATTAGAAAACACCTCGAAAGACTCATGCGGAAAGAATGGGTCGAATAGTTATCAAAAGAAGAGGCATATGAAAACGATTTTCACCAACTAGAAAATCATTTACCACTCGCCACAAACACCGGGCCCACGAGAAAACCAATTAAGCAATGAACTCATTGAACATAAGGGGAGTCCACAGTTGAAAGCATACGCCTCAAAAGAAGAGAATGTCCGACCTTAGCAGATAAGAACAACGAGCATTCAATATCAAAGCGCCGATCACGGAGAACTATTATAACTTTGCAACAAATCATTTTTTTTCGCAGCACTTCGCTTACCAAAATAAACTTAAACCCCAAAAAGTCATGAACACAAAACTTGAAATTGGATCATTTTAGAAACAACAAGAAAGGTGGTCAAACTTCTTTCTCTATAAAAGAATCAACATTAATGAACATTTCATTAAGAGCAATAACATACGTTCCTGATAACAATCAATTTACATTACTATCATATCAATAAACCTTTTAAAGGAAACACGACAAAGTGTGTCTTAGAAATCTCCAGCATTAAATGAGATTGTAATAACAACTTATTCTAGAAAAGAAACGTGGTGTGAAATACACAAAGCTTAAACAAACCTCTCACACAACACCACAAAACCTTAGAAAAAGGTATCGACATTTTTTTTAAAGAGAGGTTCTAAACTCCAACACTCCAACTACTCCAAAAGAAACGGGCAGAGTCAAAATATTCTTCAAGATGTCACCTACAACCACTACTCGTTAGAAGAATAACATCAAAACACATGTCAAGGTTAATCAAGTAGTAAGATTATACAGAAACAAGAATTCATCATCAGGATTAATCAATAGAATGGAAATAAACAATTCTGAGAGATAAGGTAGTTATGACCAAATTGGCTTATTACAATTCAACACAAGTCATAATTAACGACAGTAAAAGTCCTCAAAATGTTTGGTTTATAGTAGTGAGTGCATCGTGATGAACTACCCTCCACAAGATCATTCTTCCTTGTCATTTACCTAAATAAGACAATAAAGCAAGAATGAGCCAAAGACTCGAAAGAAGTAATCAGATGTAACAATCAAACATTCCATGAGCAATATATCACAATCATCATTTGAACATTTACTGGAAACGAATTTATGAATGAATGAAGTGGAATGATGCATTGAAGGAAATGGACATATTGTCGCATATATCGGTAGATAGCGAGTGAATCACCCGCTTGTTCACTTAAAGTAATCGTATGAAGAACGTTTCATACGATCATTCAACGTGGCCCACATTGAATGGTGGACTCGCGTAACGTGGCCCACATTGGAATGGTGGACTCACGCATCCATTCTCGGAATTGATGGGATTTTCAAGTGCCCATACCGAATCGATGGGTCTTACAAATGTAATGTATGTATGTCATGATGTGATCCCATGTCAATATTGAATAGTACTCATAAATGAAAAGAACACATGGCATTCATCTACAAATACGAACAAATATAATCATTCATTCACACATCATACATGGCATCAATCATGGAATACAAATTACTTGCTCGCCACGCAAACGGGTTGGGAGGTAATTGAGATACCCTCCACTCACCGCTTCACCGCCTACAATATAAAATAATCAAATGAGGGCAAACGAATAGGGCAATGCTACACGTGTCCTCCTCAATCTCTAGCCAAACTAACCATATAAAAGTTCAATTTGATCAATTTACCCAAACATTTCAATATCCTTTATCCGCAGTTTTACTAGAAAATTCACCAAATAAAAACCGTAAGTCCAAAAGACCTGAAACCAGTGCTCACATTTTCTTAACTTAACTGGCTACAAAACTCTAGTTGATGGTAAACTCTAATTCGGCCAATACAGAGGTCTAACCATCCAATGAAAACTTTAACTCGCAGTCTGCCCGAATACGTAATGCCCTAAAGAATAGGCTCTAACTTTTAAACCACTGATCCAAATAAAATGATTTTTATCAGCCTGGAAAGATGGTGAAATTATCTTCATAAACCTAGTTGGGTGGCCGACCTGCTTCTTACTCTAACTAGATCAAAACCTAGGTGCAACCGACTATACTCAACATTTCGATGCATGCACGAAGACGTAGTAAAACAGTCATAACTTTTAATCTATCGGGTGAAAATTCGTGATCCAGATGCCAAAAGAAATCTAATGAAATAAGGAACAAATCTATAGAAGGCGAAGACATCCAATTCTGCCTCTAAGACACCCAAAACCGAGTTACAACATTCTCGATGTAATCAATCTATTAACCGAATCAAAACGAAACTACAAATCCAATCGGATCCTCAATTCTAATGGAATCAAACAACGAATCGGAGGTCTAATTACCCTTGTAGACCAGTAAACGACGAAGATCCGCTGCACACGGGTCCTCCTCCCTTCTCCTCTCTTTCTTCTCTTAAGGCCGCCACCGGAGACGAACGAGCTACCGCCGTCGTCGGCGGGAACGGAGTTGATGGAGAGGAACTTGAGGAGGAGCGACGGGATCACCGGAGATGGCACCACCTCCAAGGGGCAGCAATGGGGTCGGTTTGGGGAGAGGAGGAGGCGCACCAAGGGGAGGGAAAGGGCAAGGGGTGGCGGTTAGGTTTTGGGGGTGGTGCCTCCCCTTTGGCCGGCCACTACATGGGCCTACGGCCCCTCTGGGCCACTGGTCATGCCTCACGCCCAAAGTTTACTTACAATAACATTTACCCCCCACTGTTTGGAAAAATCACAAAGTTGTTTCTTTTACTCCTCCGACTTCTTTCTTTTTACCGATTCGATTAGGAAAGTTGTAAATTTCGATTTCAATAAAACTCCTGCACAAATGAAACGATACAACCTAGTGGATAAATGAGGTATTACAAAACCACTGGAGTTGGATTATAGAGTGAAGTTAGAGTTAAAGTTACTAAAATTTGAAACGATACCATACCAAACGAGAATTTTTTTTGCCGATACTACCGATTTGCACAACAGATAGCACTTTTAACCACCGCCCGCTGTATTTGCAAAACTAACCGATTTGGCGCAGTCGGGCGCAGCGCATGGCGCGCTGGCGACATCGTCGCTGCTGGCGCTGCTGGCGCGCCGCCGCACACGCCACCATGGGCGCAGTCGGCGCACACGGCCATTGGCGCCATACACATGGGCGCAGTCGGGCAAGGCGCATGGCGCAGGCGCTGGCCGCGCCATGGCGTGGTCATGGGCGCAAGGCGCGGCACGCCGCCATGCCGGGCGCCGCGCCGCCTTTGCCCTACTGGATTTTTATAATTTTCATTTTTTTATAATTTTATTTTTATTTTTTCAGAATTTTAGATTATAAAAATGAAATTTTTGTGTAGCATTCGACAAAGTGTATTTGATTATGTAATTTTGTATTATTTTATTTGTTAAGAATCTTTTGATATAACTTTGATTTCGCATGATCAATTAATGTACTTCATATGCACGCGCCGCGCCACGTCCGCCTCCCCGCATTTGTCAAAACTTTCCACCGAAAGAATAGAAGGCACTCTCTCTCACCCGCTACACCCGCCACGCATCCGAATCTGTTGTAATGAAGAATTAAAAACGCTAGGGTGGCCATATTTCCCACCGCCCATCCTCCTCCTCCGCACATCTGTCGCCCCATCCAGAATTCCGCGCCAATGCTTACGGAATTCCGCGCCAAAGCCGCGACTCTCCTCCACTCGGCTATAAATACTGACTCGCACTCGCTCTTGGTCATATCAATTGCGTTTGATTCTCGTTTTGCGCTCGTCACGAGAACTCGAGAACGTAATATAATTAATTTTATTGGGAGGTAATCGTTTTTCGCTTCGCCACTCGCCTTGATTTATGACTTCCAAGGGTGATTTATTATTTCTCGAAGGGTGATTTATTACTTCCTCGGAAGGGTGATTAATTACTTCCTCGTAAGGGTGTAATTTGTGTTATGCTTTTGCCGTTATTGCCGTAGTCGTAATTAGTTAGTCTTTGTTAGCTAGTCGTAATTAGATAGTTTAGGGTAATTAATTAGTAGTAATTAGGTAGTCGACTAGTAATGAATTAGTTTAGTGCTAATTAATTAGTCGTAATTAGTTTAGTAGTCATCGTTCAAAGATATGAAGTAAGTGGAAATAAAGTATGGTATTTTTAGTGGTAATTAATGAACCGTAATTAGTTAGTTTATAGATAGCTAATTAGTCGTAATTAGTTAGTTCACTAGTAATAAATTAGTTTAGTGCTAATTAATTAGTCGTAATTAGTTTAGTACTCATCGTTACAAAGATATCAAGTAAGTGGAAATAAAGTAACGGTATTTTGTAGTGGTAATTAATCAACCGTAATTAGTTAGTTTAGAGATAGTTAATTAGTCGTAATTAGTTAGTTCAAGAGTAATGAATTAGTTTAGTGCTAATTAATTAGTCGTAATTATTTAGTGGTTGTTGTGGGTTTAGGTATTTTCGAACATGCAAGACTTGATTGTGTTTACTTGCGATGGGCTTGTACGAGCGGACACGATGGGTTGGACCTATCGAGATGCCAAGACAAGGTGGTCCGGCGAGAGGGCTCCACGCGATGAATATTCACGAGTCGCTAAGTCGTGATCCGGAGGAGTTCTCACGAGACAAGGACGAAGAAAGTTATGATTGAGGCGATCACCGCACCAATTATGTGTGGGAGCTCAGAAGGTGGATGGAAGCATAGCATGGAGGCAAGACATGGAGATTGTCTCCCACCGAGGCGGCCATTCACGGAAGCCTATGGTGTACGCCAATTTCGCATATAGGGCGCCTAGAAACCCCGATGATGCCGAGGCTCGCATAAGCGCAAGCGCACCGAAGCTCAAGATGGCAAAGACGGAATGTGCCGCCCGAGGGAAGTCCCGTGCCTAATTTTGAGTCAAATGAGGGGCGGAAACATGGTGGTCGCCCGCATCGACCGCCACGAGTATCACGGACGAGACTCTCGGGTTGAGTCCGACGAGGACACCGACCCAAGCTCTGATGGTACCGACGAGGACGCACACGGCCGGTGGTCCTTACGTGGCATCGAGACTTGATGATATCGCGCGTGCTCGCCGCATCGCCGCAAGAAGAAGGCTCCCAGTGGGGTTTGAAGCCGACACCCTCTTAGTTGGGGCGCTTCCCGAACAAGGTGGCCGTGCAACAAGCTATAGCACGGCACGCTTTGTCCATCACCGTGTACCGAGTGCACCGGTCCAACCTGTGGAAGTACGCAGTGAAGTGCATAGTAGAAGGCCGCCTCGCAAGGTCGGCGCCTCCGAGCAAAGATCTTTGGCTCGGTCTTCACGGCCAAGGAGCCGATCGACCACACCGCGAGCTCAATGAGTCCTGCGGCAAAGATCGGAACGTGACTTCCGTGATATGTTGCAAACCTCATCACGCACCTAGTTGAGGCGACGTGTCTATCTCCCCAAGCCGATGATGCTCAAGTCGCCAATCGTGTTGGCTATCCAAATGAGCTACAGCAAGGTTCGACGAGCCAAGCGTAAAGTCATCGAGACTATGTACGGACATACGAAGAGGCGCATAACCTTGTGCCGAGATTGCTTCACCGATTGCCGGATCAAACCCCGCACGCATATAAACAAGCCGACCGTGAAGATGTGAAAAAGAGCCCAACCACTTCATACCGATAGGGTGTTCGGGCTTTCGCCGTGCCATTAGGGGCTTCAAGTTATGCCGCCCCGCATAACGATGGATGGCACTTTTCTCACTGGAAGTACAAGGGCACCATCCTCACCGCGGTGGCGGCCGATGCGAATGACCAACTTCTCGGTTGCATTTGCCATTGTCGAGCGAGAACACATCCACCGGCCGTGGTTCTTAGAGAACGTGAAGAGGGCCGTGGTGGGAGACCGCCAACGTCGCTTAGTCACGCATCGCAATGCCGAGTTGTTGGCGCCATCAACATCATGCGCGCGGATGGATCCATCTCACCGCTGGAACGACGCAATCCGTGGTGCATGAGGCATCTTGCATCTAACTTGTTCACGCGGTTCCGCAGATCAGAACTCATGAAGACGCTCAAGGCATTGTGTATGCGTAACCAAACGACTAAGTTTGAGTCTATTTGGAGAGACCTTGAACACCGGACTCACGAGACATACAAGGAGTCCACTCCGAGAGGAGCAACCTAGTAGCGCCATAACCTTCTCCCAAGGGATTAACGACCACGCTCCCGAATTGGAGAAATGGTCCCTCCTCTATGACACATGACGGCGAGGTACGGCGTTATGACGACCAATATGTCCGAGGTCTACAATAGCGCCCGAAAGGTGTGCGGGCTCCCTATCACCGCGGTTGTCCAGAGACATGGACTCGCACTGCTGGTTATTTCAGGAATAGAGCCACCGCACCAAGCGGCGATGATGGACGAAGGCAAGCAAAGGGTCCGAGAACATGCGAGACACATGGATCTAAGATGGAGAAGGCCCGAATGCACGACATTCGGTGATCGACTACCAAAGTAAAGTACGAGATCAAGCTTCACGTAAATACGCCAATAGTCATGCTAGGGGAAAGAAAATGGCATGCACCCGGGTGATGTGGCGACATGCACTCGCAACAAGCCAAAGCTCTTCCACAAACCATGCTCGCACGTGTACAAGGCATGTGCGCAAATGCGCAGATGGCTACACCATACATCTCTCGAGTACTACGACATGCAAGACCTATTCGTACATGGAGCGAGAGTTTCACTCGTATGGTTTGGAAATGAACTACAAGGATCTTTGGCCCGACATGGTGCAATCGGGTCCCAACAGGACTTGAAGAGAATAGGAAGGGCGACGCAGACGCGCGCTCCGAATGACATGGATGCTAGTCAACGATTAGTATTAGCCGCATGCTGAAGTGCAGATATGCAAGACCCCGGCACTCAATGAAGGATTGTCCCAATGCACCTAGTTCGTCCTGGCCGTCATTCAAAGGTCGAATTTAAAGTTTTTCTCGCCTTGCTTGTTATGTACAACAGAAAATTATACGAGACCCGCTATGGACTCTTCGCAAACTTCTACAAGAGGATGTTGCGTATATAATCGCTTGCGCAGAAGAGGAAACAAATAAAATACCCGGATTTTTCAATGAAAGATGCTCCAGTGCCACCACGCTTGTCGGTCCCGTGTGTGTGTGGTGAACCGGCAGAGATCATTCACCACACACCTGCATACACGGCCGCCGGCGCATTTACAAAGCGCCACTACATGGTAAGCGTTTCTTTCGCGCAGATCGATTTTCCTCCCAATGTTTAATTCCTTCAATTTTAACTTCATCCCCACGTAATGCACCCGAGATGCGCCGCCACTTCTTCCAAAGGGATTGACGGCCCGAGATGTACGACAGGCATTCATCCAAAGCAGAGTACATGCTAAACTACTCGGCGCGGCCGAGAACTTCTCACTGTGGAAACCTTACGTACTGGATGAGGAGGCACCAAGGACCCCAAGAAACTCCCGAGCGTAATCCATATCGACGACAAGGGAAAGGCTCATGCAAACGCCGCTATGAAGAAATTACATCCTTCTTATGATTTTCACTATACGGTGTACTTACATCATGCAAACGCAGACATGGACGACTTCGACACACCACCGACATGGACATTCCCGTAATAAGGGCAAGGGAAAGGCTCATGAGGTCGAGCCCGACCGCCACAACAGATCCGGCCGCCTCAAGCGCCATCCGTATCCACGACGCCGCTTATGAAGAAATTACATCCTTCTTATGATTTTCACTATACGTGCACTTACATCGTGCAAACGCAGACATGGACGACTTCGAGACACCACCGACATGGACAAATTCCGTGACAAGGGCAAGGAAAGGCTCATGCGGCCGAGCCCGTCGCCATTAACAGATCCAATCGTCCGAGCAATCTACATGGACGACGTGAGTTATGAACAATTGACATTCTTGTTACGCTTTTGTATCAGCACGATGTACTTACATCATACAATCGCAGGTACGACGACTTCGACATACCACCGACGTGGAGAGTCCGGGCGATAAGGGAAGGCTCCTTCGACCGAGACCCACCGACGCCGAGACAAGGCTCCTTGCTATGGCGCCACGGAGACAAGTAGCACACATCGTTAAATAGTAGCTACCCACATGTTGTACTAAGATCTTCATAATCGCAACAAGCCTGCCTCCTAATTTTAAATTATAGCAAATGAGGTAAAAAATGAAAATTTTTGTGTTTGACAAAGTGTATTTGATTATGTAATTTTTGTATTATTTTATTTGTTAAGAATCTTTTGATATAACTTTGCTTTCAGACAGATCAATTAATGTACTTCATACAAAGGAGGTCTCGGGAGGCCACGAGAGGTCTCAAGGTTTAATGGAGTGGAATCATTATACAAAAAGTTTGTACGCTTATTGATTAATACGAACAAGACACTCATACTGAAATAGCGATAACAAGCATGTAGTACAATGAAAATCGATAACACGTGATACTATACGGCCACTCGCTCGAGCCACTACTCTCTCCTCGCTGCATGCCGTCGTTCGTCTGCGCGCGGTCTTGTTTTGCGCCGAGCATGACCCGTGGAATACGCCCACCGCCCGAGAACGCGTGTCGGTTCGGAGGGGTACGAGACCGTTGAGGCGGAGGTGGACCAAGAGATCGAGTCCGGAGCAGAGTCCGGTAGGCGACATGTCGCCGTGATGAGACGTGCCACAGGGGACACTTCCGAGGAATTCATCCACGACGAGGCTAGAAAACCACTGGGGTACGATTCTCGCAACTCCGGCTGCGCGGATGAACTCGCCGAGTATACCGTGGGGCACCGAACCCGAGGACATCGCTTGAACGACGGGGCGGCGAACCCGAGGAGCTCGCTCGCGACGCTTAAAACCCCGGCCGCCATTGTCCTTGCCCCGCATCGTATCGCTCCCGGTAGGAGCGGGAGGCCCGTATCGCCGCTATCGGGCCGATGTGAATCGCCGTCACCCCACGGGTCAAGGTCGCAAGACGAAACGATGTTAGTACAAATGAACACTCGGATGTAAACTAAGAACCTCGCACCTCCGGATGTGCAAAGCAGATAACCGAGGGGCGGCAGTCGTACCGGTCCGGACGATGTAAGTGATTCATCCCGACGACCTACGGCGCGAGAATCGGCATGATGTTAGCGAACGTAAGGCATAATTACAAAACTTAATGTAAATTTGTACATAGCGACTTACCCGTGGGCGACCGCCCGCAGATGACCGACGGAACGCTACGACGTCACGGACTCGCTAGGTCGTGGTGACCTAGCGGGTGAGCACGACCCCCACTTCGCGCCCGGCGCGCAAGACGCCGCCCTCGAACGACCACACCAAGTTCTTTATTATCTTCTTCATCTCCGCCGAGATGTGCTTCAAAACTTTTTATATGCCGGGTTCTATCTGGCCGAAGTTGGGCCTCGCCCACGCGGGCCGGACGCGCACCGCCGCCGAATCAGAGTGACATATGTAGCGAGTTCATTAACAAAAATACGTAATATCGTCAACAAAATCGCGAACCGTAGGTTGTAAGTGTCGACGTGTCGCCATGTCTTGAAGCGCCGTGACGGCCGTGACGCGCGCGCGAGGCTCTCTTGGTGCGTCGAGAAATGTCACCTCCGGGCGCCCGGAGGAGGAATGGTGAGTCTTGCGCTGCTCGCGTGGCATGTACCACTCCATGTACGCAGCTGCACGACTCAGTGGTCATATGGACGCCGCCATGCCATACATCCACGCATCCCGTTAATCCATGTCGCAATCCATCGTGCCGTGCATTTGCTACCAAAAATATGCCCACCCGACTCGATTGCTCGTGCATTTTCGGAAAGATTAATGTTACAAAAGAAGACGTAAGGACCGCAAAAATTACTTGATGAAATTTGACTCATGTGTGTACAAAACCGCCTCGAGGCCTCGCCGCTCGGGGCACGAGCCGGTATCGACAAAATCGTCGTGATTACGCGCCGCGGCGTAAGGCTCCACCATATGTGAGAACACCAGTGGCGTGTCGTCGTCCACAATAATCGATCCACGACGATTGCGCAGATAAACTGGCGGCGCAACCGCGAAAGCGTAAAATCAGCATGCCATGGACACCGATGATGTCGCCTGCAATAACTCGAACTCGCTGTGGTACAACGAGTAGCACTCGCCGGTCTTCTGTTGGCCCGGCAGCAGACGACGGCAAGTAGCCCACCGTAAGCCCATGGTGGGCGCGTCTATGTGGTCATGTGGTATATGGTCATGTGGGAGAGGAACGGCGCGCCATTGCCTCAATGGTCGGCCGCCTAACAGGAAGTGCTCCCAACTCCACACCGCAGGAGCACGTAGCACACCACAAAGTTGCTACAGAGTCGCCACACGCATGGCGCCACACAACCCTCAGATGTAGCGAAGGACTACCGATCCCGGCCAGGTCTGCGGCAAGATCGCCACCGCACAACCAAAGACTCGGCGACGGATGAAGTCGGGTTCAAAATCGCCTTTGTGGTTGGAAACAGACCCAACCAAAGAGCTAGAGAAGGTAAGCAACGAGATGCGCCCTAACGACGCCCTCGTGTGCACCCGCGGGCATTCACGAATCGCCTCACCAAGCCCGAGGGACGCCACGCACCCTCCGGCAGAGGTTGGCCAAACCGCCGCTTCCACCGACCTTCTAGTCCGCTTCCTGAGGGCCCTAACAAGCGCACACCCCGGACGGGAGACCACCAAGAACGAGACGCCCTCTAGGGTGATCGCCATCTCACCCCACCGAAAATGGAAGGTGTGCGCCTCTGACCTCCACCGGTCCACAAGCGCGACAACAGTCGTCGCCTAGGGTGAACCCACGTTGGAAGGACACCATCCTCGCAAAGGGCAACAAGCCCGCCTCCCGGAGGATCGGACGTAACGATCGCTCATCGCCCACCGCCCCTCCCCGCCGGCGCCGCTGGGCGAGGGCCATCCACGCCACGGCGAGCCACGCCTTGCACCCTGGTCATCATCGAGAATTGTTCTAGTAGCTCCAGAGAGACATGACTAGCAAAACATACATAGCTAACATTATCGACAATGTGGCTAATTAAACATAGAAGAATGTAGCTAAATTAAAATTACGATAAACCTACTCGCGAACGATTTATTTACGGTTAATAACGTTGAAATATAATCGAGAGAGCAAGCGCATGAAAAGAAAAGAATTGGCAGAGGAGCGAAGCGAGTGATCGCAATATGAACTTAGCAGAAGAATGAGCGAGCGATCGCGAAATGAAATCGCGCGGCCGCTTCTCCAATATATGCGCCAATACGGCCAGATGCCCACCTCGCGCCAACCTGCCAGCGGGTCGGGCTACAGAAGGTGGGCTCGCAGGCGCGCGCGCGCAGCAGAGGCAGGGGTTGGGCATAGGCGCAAGGCAACAGGCAGCGGTGGCGGCGCTACAAGGCCATGGCCCAAGGTGCGCGCCGGCTACAAGGCCATGGCTGGCGCAAGGCCATGAAGACGGCGGCTCAGGCGTCGGCTGGTTAGTTTTGCAAATACATGTGGGCGATGGTTAAAACTGCTAATACGCTGTGCAAATCGACCGTATCGGCAAAAAATTCTACCAAACGAAGCCTTAGAGTAATAATACCAAAGCACAAACCTTAGGGAAAAAAGTACAAAATACGGAGTACAATACAACTCGAACAACCCTACAAATTCGATTCGGTTGCTCCCACCAGTCAGGGACACAAACCTGGCGGCGCCGTATAAATAAGCAATTACTCAACCTTACCGGGGACTTCTCAAACAAACGAAGCAACCCCATCCCCTCCCCTCGCTTCCTTCCTTCCGCCCGCCGTCTCCGGCGACCCCTCCCCTCCGTCCGCCGCAGAGGCGTATCCTCCGGCAGCGAGGGAGGAAGATGGGGCTGCTGCAGGCCCTGTCGGTGACCACGATTCTGAAGCGGCTATGCAAGTCGCTGCTGAAGAAGCGTCTCGGGGATCTGATCCTGGGCGACCTAGAACTCGACCAGTTCGACCTCCAGCTCACCCGTGGCACCCTCCTCCTCTCCGACCTCGCGCTCAACGCCGAGTCCATCAATCGCAAGGTGAATCGCGTGACAATTTCCCTCTCCCGTGTGGGTTTATGGGTTTAGGGCGAATCTGCCGGTTTAATTGTTAGATGAATTCAGTTTTATTTAGTTTTAATTGCAATTGGACACTGGCGCGATGGGGTAGGCTCGAACTTTGGTTAGAATTTCGTTGGTGTGGCAGCCGTCGACCTCGGGTGGGTTTGGATTGTGATTGAGCAATAGTTATGGCATGAAATGTTCAATTTATAGCCCGGCTGGAGTATTAGGGTTTGGGAGAAAGCCAGAGGGGTTATGCGTCTTAGTGCCTATACGCAGTTCCTTCATCTTAGTCGGACTAACTTGAAATACGTTACAATGGAACATTTGTGATTGTATGCTGAGTGCTAAGCGTGGCTAGAATCCAATAAAGTTAACAAAAAATAAACCTTTTATGAAGCTAGTTAGGGACCTAGGTATGAAGCTGGATACTGTTCTTCTAGCTTCTGTATTTCGATGTATATTCTTTTCTCTTAACCTGATTTGCTGTGTTACTTGCTACTTAGCATATTGTATATCTTGTGAGTAGGGTGGAAAATAGCTCGAGACTCGTGGGCCGGCTCGGCTCGAATCAAGCTCGGCTCGGGCTCGTGAATTTCTGCCGAGCCAAGCCTAGCTTCGCTTGCAATTTTTCGAGCCGAGCTCGAGCCGCCATGAGCGGCTCGTCGGCTGCTTGGCTCTGGCCCTCGCTTGCCTCTTTGCCTCCCTCCGCCTCCTGCTCCGATCAGGCCCCAAAATGCCAAATCCCACAAATCCTTCACGCCAGACTCCACCTCGCCGGCACTCTGGCCCTCTCGCTCCCATTCGCCTCGCCGCGCCGCGCTCCCTTCGATCCTCCGCTGCCGCTTCCTCGCCGCTAAGCTCTCAGCTGCAGCCTGCCCTCACTGAGTCCGTCCGCTCTCCTCAACCGCCCGAGGAGCTCATCTCCCCGACCCTCCGCCACCCTCCCGCCTCGGACTCTCATCCGATGACCTCTCTACTTCACGCCTCCCGATGGGAACAAGCGCCGAGGCTCGAGCACCTTCGCGATCTTGGGTGGATTCGCTGCGCACGAACTCGAAGCTCACACGGGCACCGCGGGCGGGCGACGCAAGGGCGGCGCATGAGAGGCGAGCGCAATGGAAGGCCTATTGAGGCGGGACGCGAGGAGGTGCTCGAGCTCACTGAGTCGCGGCCGGCGAGCTTATGGAGGAAGTCGCGCGCCCCCCTCTCTCGGTTGTTGCTTCGCCGCAATCGCCGTGCTTCGTGTGATGGAAAGCTGTGGCCGTAGACGTCCTCTTCCCCGCTGCTTGCTCTGGTGTCTTCTTCTCAAGACCTCCGCTTCTTTCTTCGCTTTTTTTTTTGTCGGTTTGTCCTCTTCCCGCCGCTGTCTCGCTACCATTGTGCAATGGAAAGTTGCGTCAGAGACATCCTCTTCCTCGATCGGCCGTCGCGGTCATCTGCTGCTTGAAGAACCTCAGTCGTCTGGGCGGTGGCGTGGCGTTGGAGGAGGGCACGAGCCTGAGGAGGAGCGGCGCGAGGAGCAGGAAGCCACAGGCCAAAGGAGGAGCGGCGTGCGTCGCGAGGAGCAGGAGGCCACGGGCCTCAGGAGGAGTTGTGTTTCTAGGCTGGGTTGCCCCTAGCTCGAACGAGCTCGCGAGCTGGCTCGAGCCCACTTTCGAGCCGAGCCGAGCCCAGTTTCAGCTTGTGTCCCAAACCAGCCGAGCCGAGCCGCATGTCAGACTGAGCTTGGGCGAGCTTGGCTTGAGCCAGCTCGGCTCGGCTCGTTTCCAGCCCTACTTGTGAGTGATTACAAAATTCCATTTTCAACCTGTTGTGATCCAAGAGGATCATGGCACTGCCAATGTGCTGCATTTGTTGACTCACAGCTGTATAATAGAAACCGACACTGTCAAACTTGTAGTTTGTTAGATTTTAAATTGTTCATTCCCCCTTTGTTTAACAAAAAAATGTAGTTATTTTTCTTTTCTATTTCAGCTATCAGGATCTGCTATCGTGGTGAAAGAAGGATCAATAAAATCCCTGCTAGTTAAATTTCCTCTACAAGAAAGGTGCTGCGAAATCGTAGTGGACGAGTTGGAGCTTGTGCTCACTCCATCTGCTGTTAGTGAAGTTCCACCTGTAGACACCGAATGCTCTGTTTCTGGTAGTAATAGTGACAAACAGACATCAGTCAAGACCAAAAGAAATGAATCTGATAGTAATCAGTGTTTTATGCCTGCATCTCGAGATGTGGATGAAGGCGTCAAGAGAATAGCCAATGCCGTGAAGTTGTTTCTTACAAGCTTTAATATCAAGTTAAAAAATGTTTATGTTGTATTTGATCCTCTGACAATTTTGGATAACAAGGCCTCAGAACTTAATCGATCACTGGTTTTCCGAATTAAAGAGACAGAATTTGGAACATCTCTTCCACAAGATGGTCTTCCCAAACTGCATAGTATTGTAAGATTCCAAGAGGCAGTCATTGAGTTTTTGAAGATGGATGATGTTGATGCACTGCTTCAGAACGATTTGAATAGAGGAACATCTGACATTTCATCAGGTCATAGTACTACTGCGGTCTTGGCAGGTCCCAGTGGTGGATTCTCAGGGAATTTGAAATTAACCACCCCTTGGAGTGATGGACGCTTGAACCTTGAGAAAATTGATGCAGATGTAACTGTTGATCCATTAGAATTGCGGTTACAAATGAGCAGCGTCCAGTGGTTCATGGATGTGTGGGATTCTCTCCAAAGGAAGGCAGTAGATGAACATAATTGTGTCCATAATACTGCAGATATGTCTATGAACACCTCCAGATCCATCCTGTGTTCATCTGCATCGCGCTTTTTGAATTCAGGTTCAGATTCTGTGATAGCTGGCAGGGAAGATTCGCACAGAGCACATTTTCTCGAAGCAGGCAAGATGAAATTCAGGATTCTTTCACTCTGGCACATGTGATTCCGAACTGGATTCCGGAGCTTGCTGTCCACGAGGATCAAGGTGACCCTGATTCAGATTGTGATGAAAGGTTTGTTTCTTTACTTAATTTGTTTTCTTGAAAGTCCCAGTAACAATTGTTGTACATATGTATCTACCATCTTCCTATGTACTTCAGCTCACATGACCCCTTATGCATTTAGTCTAGTATACTTTTGATATAGCTGTTGTCCGATCATTCTAGAAAAGATCAAAAGATGCTGTTGCTATGTCGCGTTGCTTTCATTTCTATCTTTTACAAATGTTTGACGACTTTGACCGGATGTGGGATTTTGCAGAATTATTGATCCCCAGTTATCCACTATGTTGAGCATGCTTTAGTGTCATGGCCATTTTTCTCTTTCATTCCTTGTCTTTCAAAGGTCATTGCAGCACATACTTGTTGCTCTCTTCCTTTTGTAATTGTTCTGTACTTCAACTGTCCTTTAAAAGTTTTGTCTTCATGAAATTGCAACTTACTGAGGACCATTAACATCAGTTGCTAGAATATCTCTCTGCATCTTTGGCTTATAGCTTGGAGTTTTAATGGCCAAATATACTAATCCTCTTTTTTGACCTTAGCATAAATTTTCCTTTTCTTGTCTTTGTTTGAGTTCTTATCTTGTAAGAGTCTACATGTTGCTAAGTTTGTTTGCTTTCACATTCCTTAAGTAAACTTTTGACTCCCTAATTGAATTACTTTCTACAGCATCGATCAGTTCTTTGAGTGTTTTGAGGAACTGAGGAACTCCCAGACTAATTTTGGAAATAGTGGCATATGGGACTGGACATGTTCAGTATTCAACGCAATTACTGTTGCATCCACTTTAACTTCTGGATCAGATCAAATTCCCAAAGGTATTTATCTATACTTTGGTTTACAGCTTTCAATTTTCTCTTGGTTACAACATATTTTTCGCTCTTCTTGCAAGAAGCACGGAATGCTTATTTTGTTATGAATTTATGGTTTCTATTCTACTTGTTCATCTTGTATTTTTCTTCGGATACTCTTTCTTGTGGATTCAGTTATCTAGGATAACTTGGTTCCTTCAGTAGCCATTTTCTTTTACTCTTGAATGTCATCAATATTAAGTCGGATAATGTTTCACATTTCTAGGGAAAGATATTAGTTTTGTTTTTTCCAACTAGTTTGGTAAATCGAAAGCGGAATTTTGAATAAAACCAAATTGAATGAACTTAATATTTTTCCTTTCAAGAACACGCAAAATTTTTGCACGTTATTCCATTAATAAGGAAGTTTAAATTACATCCGAAAAGAAAAACCAAAGAAGAGAAAGCCCCGGACAGATCTGGCCGAACCGGCCAAGATTGAACACGGAGAAAACCACTTGACAAGCACCAGTAGCAGTGAACACACAACCATGCGCGAAGTGAACTACTTTTGAAGAGAGGACGCCTCCTGACCAGGCGCACTTGCCAAGCGCCAAATGGCAAGGTTCTCATGGATACGCTGTAGTATTTGATCCATGGAACCTGTCTTATTATTGAACACCCTGTTTTTCCGTTCTTTCCATACATCCAAGCGACTAAAATGAAGCAAGAGTCGAACTCCTTTCTCTTCTGCGAAGGTAGTGAACCCCGAGAAGAAAGCCAATGTTGTTGGAGCGTGGGCTGCCCTATCGGAACGAAGCCAGCAAACCCCACTTGAGCTAGAAAGCATGCCCAGACTTGAGATGTTACTGCATAACCTACGAGAAAATGATTGATAGTTTCCAATGAGTACCCATAGAAGACGCAAGCTCTGTGGTTTTGGAGACCCCGGCGCTGGAGTCGATCCGTCATCCAGCAACGGTGATGGATTGCTAGCCATAGAAAGAGTTTGCACTTAAACGGCGCCCGTGCTTTCCAAATGGGCTCAGCACACGGGAAGGCTCCCATTGCCATGAAATGACGTCTTCCTGACCCGGCCTGAGCTGGATAGACTGCAAGGCCCCCAGAGGCGAAGTAGTTCACAGATCCAGGGTCCCTTTAATGTCTGAAATCCAACAGCCATTGTGAAGAGCTTGTGTGACCGTTCTTTTTTTTTTTCCGTAGGGTCGAGGAAGGACTTACTTAGATAGGGAAAATGGATCGATATTCTTGTTAGGAATAGCAACTTATATTCTCAAGGGGCCAATGAGCCAGTATATATAGACAAGTACAGGAGGTAAATATACAAATAATCCCTCATAACAATGGGGAATAACACAACTAAACATATATCTCTAACACCCCCCTCAAACTCATGGTGGATCAACAACACCGAAGTTTGGAGAGGTAAGCCGTGTTGTGCTCGAAGTCTGGCCTTCGTGAAGAAATCCGCTATCCAAGCTCTAAGGCACATATCAAGAGCAATCACCGATCATGCACACAAGACCTCATGAAGGAAGCATCAACACCAATATGCTTGGTGGGCTCATGCTTCACAGGTCACAGCAACACCGATAGCACTCAGATCGTCTCGACAAGAGAGGAGTTGGTGTAGTGTGAAACACCAAAATCCTCAAGTAACCACCGAGCTGTGTAATCTGCTGCCAAGAGAGCCATAGCTCAGAACTCGGCCTCGTGACTCGAACGGATATCGCATCTGTTTCTTCGCCTTCCGTGCAATGAGAGAACCACCAAGAAAAAACAAGAAGCGTGAGATAAGTAGCATCCGAATAAGCATGAAGCTGTAACGAGCTGGAGTGCGGAAAGAAGAGACGGCGAGAGATAGTCCCACGAAGGTATCGCAGAACTCAAAGAAGGTGGCTGTAGTGGACTTGAGTGGGAGCAGAGACGAACTGGCTCAGAATGTGGACTGGATAAGTGATATCTGGACGAGTAACAACAAGGTAGACAAGACTCCCAACAAGATGACGATAGCGAGTCAGATCAGAGAGAGGCTCGCCATCAGAGGGTCGGAGATAAACATTGAGTTCCATAGGAGTCTCAACAGTACGCTGATCAGTGAGAGAGGCGCGATCAAGAAGATCCTGAATATACTTCTCCTGGGACATAAAGAAACCATCTGGAGTGGAAGTAACCTCAATCCCAAGGAAGTAACGAAGAGGATCAAGATTCGACATAAGAAACTGTTCACTCAGACGAGCCTTGACAAAGGCAATATACTCAGAATCATCTCCGATGATGATCATATCATCAACATATAGAAGAAGAGTCCGACCACGAGACAAGGTGTGGACAAAAAGGGCATGATTATGATCACTAGCTGAGAAGCCAGCAGCAGTGACCACAGAGGAGAAGCGCTCAAACCAAGCACGAGGGGCTTGTTTAAGGCTATAGAGAGCGACGAAGACGACCGACCATGCCCTCAGGAACAGAATACCCAAGTGGCGGATGCATGTAGACCTCCTCACGCAACTCGCCATTAAGAAAGACATTCTTGACATCAAGTCGAGAAACAGACCAATGGCGAACAGACGCCACCGAAAGAACAGTGCGGACAGTGGTCATGTGGGCCACAGGAGCAAAAGTCTCATCGTAATCACGACCATGCTCCTGCTGGAAGCCACGAGCAACAAGACGCGCCTTATAGCGCTCAAGAGAGCCATCAGAGCGAGTCTTAATCTTATAGACCCACTTACACGTGATGGGACGAGAGTGAGATGGAAAAGGAATAAGATCCCAAGTACCAGTACGCTCGAGGGCAACAATCTCCTCGGCCATGGCATGCTGCCACTCGGAGTAAAAAGATCTCAGAGGAGACAAAGCTCATGGGTAGCCGCACCAAAGAAACCAAAACGGCAGAGGCCAATCGATCGACGATCGCGGAGACCGTAGTGAGGAGATGACGACCCATCAGGGGAAGATGGAGTATCAGGAGAAGATGAAACATCAGGGGAAGATGGCTCATCTGGAAGAGCCTCAATACGAGGTCGACGAGTGTAAAAGAGAGTGGGAGGAGCCTGAGGAGCCGCAGGACGGCAAAGCGGCAGAATGGCGGAGAGGCCTCAGGAGGTATATGTGGAGACTCAGTGGGACGGGTGAATGAGGGCAAGATAGAGATGGGTGTATCTGGAAAAGTCAAAAAAGACAGGGACTCCACAGAGTAAACCGAAGGAGAGGTAGGACGTGGGTAGAAGGGACGAGACTCGTCAAAAGTCACATCCCGAGAAATCCACATCTTTTGACCAATAGGGTCCCAGCACCGATAGCCCTTGTGCTCGCAGATCAGATCCCGTAAAAACACACTCAAGATCGAGTGGTCGGCTTTGGTGCGTTCTCGAGGTGCAAGGAGAACGTGGCAAACACAGCTAAACAGACAAGGGCAGAGTAATCTGGAAGAAGACCACAGAGACGCTCAACAGGGATCTCACCCTGAAGAGCAGAAGAGGGCTGAATGTTGACGAGATAGGTGGCAGTGGAAATGGCCTCGACCTAAAAGTGAGGTGGAATAGAGGCGGCAATCATCAGGGTACGAGCCGTCTCAAGGAGGTGACGATGCTTGCGCCAATGACACCATTCTCGAGCATGAGTACCGTGACAAGAGAATCGAAGGAGGTGCCCCGCCAGCAAGAAAGTCCGCAGTAACGAGAGAGGTACTCGCCAGCAGAGTCAGCACGAAAGACACAGATAGGAGTGGAAAACTGTGTGCGAACCATAGTAGCAAATTGTTTATAGATAGACAAGGCCTCACTACGAGAAGACATAAAATATATCCAAGTGTGGCGAGAGGTCATCTATAAAATGATATAATATCGATGGTCCCTTTCAAAGGAAGGAGCCGAACCCCAAACATCCGAATGAATAAGATCAAATGGTCACGAGACACCGACTCACTATGAGAATAGGAAGTTGAATCTGCTTCCCTAACTTACGTACCGACAATCTAAAGACACGCCTCCGAGATGCACCTGAAGACCACGACGGACTAAAGATGACAAACGAGATCCACACAGATGACAAAGACGGTGATGCCACTGCTGGTAGACGGAGTGGAAGAAGCGGAAAGACTGGCGGCGACGGTGGCAGCGGAAGGAAGGTGAAGCCAGTCAAGTTCCCAGAGATGCTGTGAGTCAAAGCGCCGGGGTCGAACCAACCAGAGCCCCCGGTGTGGCGGTCCTGAACACAACAAGAGTCAGAGTCAAGAATGACCCGACAACCAGCAGAAAGAAGCTGCATGGTTAGGCGAGGAGTATGAGCAGCAGAAGGAACATGAAAGGATGAGTTGCTAAGAGGTCCTCGACCAGAGACAGAAAGAGAGGTACCATCAGCAGTAAGAACACTGACAGGGAAATCAAGAGGTGTAATGAAAGACAAACCGAAGAATCAAGTCATGTGAAATGATGCTCCCAATCAAGAATCCGTGGGAGGTACCGATCGTAGGAGGTGGTTTTCATTGTTCAAGAGTTAGTAGCGTAACTCGCCGAGGGAGAACTCGCCGCAAGCAGCGCCGAAGTCCGCTATCTCCCGCCGCGAGAGAGATCTGCCAAGGAGTCGATGTAGAAGTACCGATGCGATGCTAGGGGAAGAACGGCGTGAAAGATGCCGCCGCTTTATAGCATCGACTCGATGTGGCCGACCTTGTCGCAGAGAGGAGCGAGGGCGCCACGCCAGATGGAGGGCGCCACCACCACTGCGGGCACCGCCGAGGCGAGGCATCAAGCGTGGAGCGCGGTGTAGCGGTGGACGAGCGGCGAGCACGGAGGAGTGGCATCGCATCAACACCACTCGACGAGTCTCCTCTCGCACGTATCTCTGAAGAGCCTCCAAGAGTGACACGAGGCGGCGTAAGAAGCCGGGCACGCCCGCTCGAACTCAGACGGCGGCAGTAAGGAACTCGAGACACGCCAAACTCTGTGTTAGCACGCATACCAGCAAAGATGAACAGGAGCGACAACCAAGAAGGCGAAGAGAGTCCACCGACGCCGCATGTGAGTAACTCGAGCGAGAAGGCGCCAACAAGAGCATCACCTCGTCAAGAGAGTGCTCTGGCGAACCACCGATGTGTAGAGGGCATCTCCGAGGGTTCATAACGCCGACGAAGGTGAGTCCACATCCGATGTACCAAGAAGTCCCACAACCTCGTAAGAGAATTGAGGTCGACATCGGCGATGAAGACATCGCAGCTCGGGCCGCCGCCGCACCACCGAGTGTAGACGGTCAATCGATCCATGTAGGAATCCGAGCCTCTTGGTAGGCGAGGCGCCTTCTCATCAAGAAGGCCAAGAGCCTCGACAAAGAGCCTTTGTTTACCGTTTGGGCAAAGACAATGATGTAGGCTCTGCGGGGAGTAGGGCAAGGCGCGATGACATCGCAGAGAGGACGCCCAGAGACGAAATCCACGCATGTGGATGCGCATGAGACACGAAGTCGCTGTAATTAGCACCATCAAGATCACCTAGCAATGAGGAGGAAACGGTGCCCATTGGTAGGCGGCACGAACGGTGTGGCGACCAAGGCAACGGGTCTAACAGCGGCTACCGACGGCGCAGCAGTTAGAACAACGTTTTTATAACCTTCCGCCCGTTGTTTAAGATGGGTCGATGCCTTCGCCTGTAAGCGCAAGGCCGGTACTAGGTTTCTTCTCGCGCTTGGCCGGCGGCGGCGAGATAGGCGCCAGCAGAGATCACGGCGGAGATCGGCGCGGCACAAGTGAGATCGGCGCCGGCAATGGCGTGAGATCAACGCCGGCGACGAGAAGATCACCGAGCGCGAAGTTGGGCGACGCGGCCTCTGCAGCGACAACAATTTATGGAGGGCGAGCGCGAGGCTCCACGGGGCGGAGTGGCGGCTCGGTTTGATCTCTCGTCCGGCAAGGCGGCGGCTCATGGAAGAGGCAACTACCGACGGAGCAGTGGAGCGGCGGTGTCTCGACGGCGAGGCGCATGGAAGAGGAGATGGCGGCGGAGCAGATGGTCGACTGAGCGGGCAGACGGCCGACGAGAGTGACTCGACGCGCGACCACGCGAGATGGAGAAGAAAAGTCGGCTGGCAAGCGCGCGGGCAATCAAGCAATGACAGGGAGGGAAGCCGACTGTAGCGGCAAGGGACGGGGAGAAGCGCCAGGCCGCGGCTAGGAGGTGGAGACCAGCTATGCGTCCGGAGAGGTAACCCTAACCCGCCTAATACCATGTTAGAATAGCAACTTATATTCTCGGGGCCAATGGGCTAGATATATAGACAAGTACAGGAGGTAAATATACAAATAACCCCTCATAACAATGGGGAATAACACAACTAAACATATATCTCTAACAACTACTGCCATCCAGCCAGCGGTCCGACCAGAAGTAGGCGCTCTCGCCGTTGCCAATCTGCACGAGGACGGACGCACCAAACATGCCTTCCTCCGCCATCGCCATCCACCAATGGTCCGACTGTAAGAGGCGCTCATCATTATGAATCAAGACGAGGATAGACGCGCCAAACATGCCTTCCTCCGCTCGGCTAGCTAGCGCCGATAGACCCCCGAAGGCCTTGTCGGCCATGTCCGTTGGAGCCACAACCAGCGGATTCGAAGTGCCTTTCCTAACACATGCAAATTGGACAAATCCAGCCCACCACATTGAATGGGCCAGCACACCGACGACCAGGCGACTAGATAGTGCCCTCCGGCCACGTTTTCTGTTCCTTTCCATTGGAACTCTCTTTGCTGCTTGTCGATCTCCTTAATGACTGAAGGGGGTGGATCTAGGGCCATGAAACTGTAGATCGGGATAGCTGTCAGGACCTATTTAACCAGCACGAGACGACCTCCTTGCGACAACAAGGTGGCTTGCCAGGCTTGAAGGCGATATGTGACCTTATCTATCAAAAGGTTGGAAGTCACCCTTGGTAGGTTTCCTCAAGGACAGCTGCATGCCCAAGTATTTACATGGGAGGTTCGAGACTAGCATGTACCCAATTCACGACATAGCCCAGTTCACTGCTAATTAGCTGTACCTCTTGCGAGTTGCACAGGATTAGCGAAACGACACTTTTAGATAAGTTTCCAGAGACCCAAGCTTCTCCAAAAAAGCCGCAGGATCCGGGTATGCCTCGTGTGCCTCCGACCGGGATGGAGCAAGGTCAGTTATCCACTATGACCGAAGGTTGTTGAGTACATCCATCGCGATGATGAACAAGAAGGCGATAGGGTCTCCCGGTGTCCATTAATGAGAACACAGTGGAAGCCGATATGAACATTATACTCAAACACTCACACCATTTTGGCCCAAACCCCTTACACCTAAGAACCTTCAAAAGGAAGGGCCAAGATACGTAATCAAAAGCCCAAGCGATGTCGAGTTTGAAAAAGAACACTTCTTTCTTTTGGGTAGGCAGATTGTCTCACATGGAGAAAATTATCTTGGATCGATCTTGCTTTAGCAAAGGCCGACTGGTTGGGCGAGATGACCTTGAAGAGCTCCGGTGCCAGCCTCCTTGCGAGAACTTTGGAGAGGAGTTTAGCGGTTATGACGCAGTCGATGGGTCGAAGTCCCGCGGTTCTTGTGCATCCTTCTTCTTAGGTACAAGGGTTAGCATGGCTTGATTCGTATACAAAGTTGTTCCTCGCCAAGTGAACATAGGCGTGGAATGCCGCCATGACAATCATTCTTTATAAACTCCCAACACTGTTGGTAGAAAAGACCAGTGAATCCGCCAGCCCCAGACCTTTTTGAAGCCAGTCGCTTGACTGCTTCCCAGACCTCCGATTATGAGAAACCTGTGTCTAGTGCCGGAGATCAATAGAAGGGACATTCAGAACTCCAAGTCCAAAGGTATTCGCGATGTGCCACCGCCAATGAGGTTGGCGGCGTCCGTGAAAGACCTCTTCCACCTCCGCTGTGAATGAACCTAGGAGCCATCGACCTTACTTTTGAGATGAAGTTCGACGATCGCAATGGTTTGCATGAAGATGAAAGAACCACGATTCGCCACCTCCCGCAACCATTTCAACCGCGATTGCTACGCGACAGCGCTCAAGGAGCATAAGCCTAGTAGTTTCTTCTTGACCTCGAACGAGCGCCTCCCAAGGCGAGGAGGCGCTTATCTTCGCCAAATCAAAGCGCCAAAGAAGTTCTTTGGCCATCCCGATTTGTTGCCGCACGCTGTCGCGACTGATGCTGGCTCCAGCTCTGCAGGAACGGCTAGCTGCTTTGAGGAGAGCGCCTAGTCGTCGAATAGGGTCCAAGATGGCCACGTCATAGGCTCACAGCGCCATGCCTCTTTGGCAGCCTCCTGAAGCTTTCCAGCTTCGCCCGAAGGACTCGGCTTAAACCGCTGTTTGCCGGCAAAGTGGAAAGCTGTGGCCAGCAGCATTGGGCAATGATCTGAGGCTGTGGATGGGAGAAATACACTGAAAGCCCACCTCTTCGCTCAGCTCTCGAATGAAACATTCAGGCAAAAATCATGGGTTAGATTATGTTGAATTTTGAATAACAGCAAAAACATTCATCCCTTCTGGTATCCACACTCGTGACTTCTGCATAACATCAGATGTGACTTATGAATAACAGCTTCTTCCATTCTCTTGCCATAGCTATGGCTAACATTGCAAGCATGTACAAATCCATTGTATATTTTCTGGCATCAAACCAAGTGTCTGCAGTGTTTTACTCTTTTTTCCGTTTAAATTATCAGAACTTCTATATATCATGACGACTTTACTTATTTTACTTTTTGTTTCCTAACAGAACCATCTATTGAGAAAATCATACAGGTGGCCGTTGCTGAGATATCTGTTATTCTTTTGTTCTTTGATGAAATGGATACTGGCAATTCCAGTGTTCTTCTCAGTCTCTTCAATGATATGAGAAATTCTGAAATGTTTTCGAGTTGCCTTTCCTCTGCGCATTTTGAGCAATCAATGATATCTCCTTCTACTGCTGCCAGCTTAAATATGCATCATCTTGAAGCCAAATGTCGGAGCATTCGTCTTGACCTTGAGGTATTGTGTGCCTCCACTAGCACTTTTTCTTAGTTCATGCATCATTGTAGTGTCATGAAGCTGGATACTTAATATTTTTCTTCTTGATGCCTGCAGATATATCCCAAAACTTAAGGTTCGAGGCATCGATTGCCCATATGAAGCTTGATGAATACTATAGCACTGAAAACCATGATTCAGATCACTCACACCTCGGTACTATTTTCTTAAATAATAACTTTTGTAGAGAAGTTCAAGATGCTCTCCTCAGTTCCCGTTGGCTGCTCAAGATTACTGGGTGGAGACATCTGACACTCAAATGAACTCACTAAGGTTGAGTTGCTAAAAACATTTGGTAAGTGCATATTCCATTATGATGTCAGTAGTACAGATCAAGATGG
This sequence comes from Hsuehochloa calcarea, assembly GCA_036346395.1. Lineage (NCBI taxonomy): Eukaryota > Viridiplantae > Streptophyta > Magnoliopsida > Poales > Poaceae > Hsuehochloa > Hsuehochloa calcarea. Next base: position 38,565,642 of record CM070604.1, on the reverse strand, counting down.
CAACTCAGTAAGCTCAACTTCACTGTCAATCTGTTTGGCTCCTTTGATTTTCTGGGTGCACTTCCATACAGTGTACATGGTACTGAATTTTATCAGTAAAATTGAGTCTGATGTGTTGCATGGAGAGCATAAATTTCATAGACATGGTGATGAAAAAAGCAGCAAATTGGTTACCAGAACTAATAATTCCTCAAGTGGAAGTCTAATGATTCAGATAACCCTGTCACCTGCAAGAATCATCTTTTGCTTTCCTTCTGAGTCCTCATGGGATTTAAGCCACCCATCCACCCTGGATAAGTTCCTTGCCATCGACCACTCATTATCTCTGAACTTGGACGAAGCTTCATCTCCACTTCGAAATGAAAGGCCTAATGATGTTCATGCAGGCACACCATCTACTTCACTTCATTTGGCTACAGGGAACTTTGACATCTATTTGGTTAGACCTGTCAATAATGCATTGTATGGTAGAATCTGTTCTTTGAGCAGGCAAGCTTTCTCTGCTCTGAAGATTTTTTCTGTTAGTGGATCCAATTATCATGACCCAAGCATTACGATGATCTGGAGAAAGTACCCTGTAACTGACCCTGAGATGGTGAACAAAGCTTGGAGTTTGCCACAGCTGCATGACCGAAAGATTGCTCAGAAAGAAAACGGCAAATGGGCTGGCATTTCCTCTTCTACAACCTCACAAGATCTTGAAGAATCAAGTTGTGGTATACGCCGGGAGCTCGTTCAGAGCACTGATTTCTTGTTGCATGTTCAACTTTCTTGTGTTTCAGTTCATCTCAGTAAGAAGGATTGTGGGCTACTAAATGAGCTGCTAGATCACATTCTTGATCGGCTGTCAGATGGAGCAACGAGCAGTTCGGAAAATGGCAAGGACAAATCTATGCCAATCAATGATATTGCCATTCAAACATCTGTTATTTTTGAATGCAGCATCTTGAATATTTGCACTGAATTGGATGAAACTGTGGAAGTTGGTCCATTGTTGCAGACTGAACTCGAAGGTTCCTGGAATTGCCTTAAGTTGTCCATTTCAAAATTTGTTCTGTTCACCTTTTGTAATGTTGGTGGGGTCAACAATACCAGCTTTCTTCATGTGAATCATGGTGAAGGTGAGCTTTGGGGTTCGATTACTGGTACAGATGGTAAAACATGTGAAGAAAGCAGAGATTTTCTTCTAGTTGTTTGTAAGGACTCTGCTAGCAGGCGGGTGATGGTGAAGGTAACAATGTATTTTCTTTTGAACTGCTGGCTGTTCCGTGACCCACATCAGGAACACAAAGCTACAAGAGAATTATACTTCTGTCAATGTTCGTTCTGGAACAATTGTGGCACCTGGTGGCCGTATGGATTGGATCAGTGTGATATGCCTGCTGTTCAGTTCAGGTTCACATGGATCTGAACAATCTGATAATAGTAGCACAATAAATAATTCACAGGCTGGTGGACCTTTTTCATCATCTTTCTTTCTTGAGTTGGTTGATGTTGCTGTGAGCTATGAACCTCACTTCAAAAATTCTGCACTTAGCGCTGTAGCTCCAGATTGCAAGTTCTTTTCATGCCTTTTAGCTGCATCATCATTTAAACTTCACAATAAATCTGCATCAGACTCTGCAGCTACTGATTTTGATATCGAGCTGCGAGATCTCGGCTTCTCATTTGTGGATCATCTGGTTCAAAAAATGTCACTGGCGGTTATGGTGTAGATTACCTTCACAAATGGGCTACGCTAAGATTGCCCAGAACACATTCATTGAAGCTGTTCTAAGAATTGATACTTCCTTTTGGAAGCTTGAAATATCAGACTCACAGTTTGATATTGGTACTTGTCGTGATACATCATATGGTCTTATTCGCTTGTGCTCTCAACTACAGCAGCTATATGTCCGGATACGCTGGATGCTTTAGTTCATCTACAATCTAGGTGGAATAGTGTCCAACAGGCAAACAAGCAAAATATGGCCACTGATGCATCAGACAAGTCAGAGAGCAGCATTGACAACTTGGCGGATTCTGGAGAGTACAAACCGATGGACTGCTTGATGATATAATTGAGAACGCTTTTTACACGGACCATGACTACTCAACCTACAATTTTTGGGACAGAAATTGTCATAACTCGTTGAGTAGCAGTGAAATGGATGATGAGTTTGAGCTGAATACGGCCACCCCTGAGGCAACTGATGTGAGCGTTTCACACATTTCGCTTGGATCATCATTAGTTACTCCAGAAGCCTATACTACTCAAATACCACTAAAGCAAAACTCCTGTCCCGAGCAAATCATTGACTCTTATTATATGCCTGAACTTCTACATTCATCATCTTCTACTCTATGTAATGAAGACCATCAATGTACATCTGGTGATGATGCTCATAAAACTGTGAACTGTGAAGATGGTGGATGGTATAGCAATATTGCCTTGACAATAGTTGAAAACCATGTTGCGAAAAGGAACAACCAACAAGAAGACCATGTGTTTCAACAAGAAGGGAAGCCTGCTGTTTGCAGCTTGGAATCTGATGAATCTTGCAATCTGAAAGGGAAGGTTCATATTAATGATATAGATGTCAAGTGGCGGATGTATGCCGGAGATGACTGGTCATTAGCTCAGAAAGATGCAAATAGCCGCCCATGCTCAAATGGAAGAGATAGGAGCTCTTGTTTAGAATTTATTATGTCAGGGCTCAATATCCAATTTGATATGTATCCAGATGGGGGTGTTTCTGTTTCTAAGTTATCCATCTCTGCTGAGGACTTAAATCTTTGTGACCAAAGTACGCATGCCCCATGGAAAATGGTATATCTTTTTTGTGGCCAAAGCACTTGTTTTTATCACTGGGCTTATGGTTTTTAACTTTTTTCATCCATTTAAAAGGTTCTTGGATGCTACAGCTCAAAGGATTACCCAAGAGAATCTTGCTCTAGTGTATTCAGGTTAGAACTGGAGTCTGTAAGGCCCGAACCGCAGGCTCCTTTGGAAGACTACAGGTAAATGCAGGATTTCTTTGCGCATATGCACTGAATTAATATCTTGGAAAATATATGTGCCTTCGCTTGTTTGTGTAATCCATACTGAGTTACCTATACTGAATAAATTTCAAATGGTTAAAGAGAACTGTAAGCATACCTTACCTATATCATCCATATATCGACATATGAAGACATCCTTTGACCAGGTAGATTGTAGTGAAAGAACCTATGTAGTGGTTAGGACTTAGGCCTAATGTAGTTGGCCTTTTTTATCTTTTTGCATCAGTTGAGAGGCATATGAAATATAGTGATTCTCACAGTTAAATAGTATAGACATTTTTTATGTGCCATTTTGATACAAAAAAATGGATCTAATCTTGTGCCATTTTGATACAAATCCAGTATTGGGATTGCTTTATATGTATTCTTATGGAATTTATGAATAAGGTTTTATATCTGATGGGGACCGGACAACTCAAGTACACCAAAAGTGCAATGCGATGGCAGGCTTTAGTTTTTTTAGTTTTAGACAGAAAACATGTAGGAGATGGCAGATCTAAATCCAAAATTTTTATATATATATATATGTACTTTAATTTCTCATATACCACTTAAATCGTATAATGATACATCTTTATCAATTTGAGTATACTGTAATAATGATGATAAGATACCCTAAAGTGAGTTCCACGGAAAATTTCACTAAAATCCACTTTTTATACCAAAATTCGTGTATATACTTCTTTTATATATGAAAAATGGTATATAGCAAAAATAAAGAGCCCCAATGAATTTTTTTTTCAATCAAGTCGCATTGAAAGATCTTATAATTAATATTTAAGTATACTGAAAGTGATAAAGAAGTATAATATGCTCGCTTATGGTTATTGAAAGGGAGTATGAAACAAGGGCCTATATATATATTTATTTACGTTAAAAGTGTTGTACATTCTCTCTCTCCCATGTGGCCTATGTAATAATGTCTATATATACCATCTCAATTAATGAATAAGCTGCACAGTTATGAATAGCAGAACCCTAGTCATCTTTTTAACGTGGTATCAGAGCCATCTCCAACCCTAATCCTCTTTCCATAAACCAATCCCATCACAACCAAGAGTCTTTGTAGGCTCCTCGTCGCGCTCTCCTCTCCTCGCGCCGCCACGGAGCCCTCTACCGTGTCACGCCGCTTCGCCGCGGATCTGCGCCGAGCTAGCTTTTGTCGCACCAGTGCAGTGCTCGACGGCACCGCCGCGTGGCGCTCTCTCAAGCGCCGCCACACGGAGGCTATCTCGCAGCTGCCGCGCCGCTTTGTCGCGATCTACGCCGAGTGTCGCGCTTACGCTGCCGCCGGACCGCGCTCGAGCTAGCTTCGCCGCACTCGATCTCTCGGATCTGCGCCGCCAGAGGTCATCGTGGTTCTCCGATCCGCGCCACTCATCTCCATCTCGCCGCTTCTCCACCGCGCCACGAGCCGCTTTGTCTTCATCCCATTGCCGCCACTTCAGCGCCGACGCCGCTTCGCGCCGACGCCGCTCCTCCGATTCGCACCGAGCTCATCGCCTGAGGAGGCCGCGCTGCCGGAGATCTTGCTTTATGCACCTGGTCAAACTCTAGCGACGCTCATTCGATATTGTTTTTTCGCCAAAGAAACACTAGTTGATTCCGGCATCGGTCCTCCGCTCCAGCTTGATTGCTCCGTGATTGCTTGCCTCCAGTGATTGCTTGCTGCCATAAGATCTTTACTGCTAGTGTTACTCCTCGTGTTGGTACCGCTTCTTCCGCCCAAAGAAGATCTTTACCGCCATCAGGCCGCCTACTATTGATTGCTTGCTGTCGTGTGGTTGTGGTCCATCAAGATGGCAAAATCTGGCTCAATGTTTGGGGGCAGTTCATCTCGTGTTCACAGACATCAGGCTCGATGGGTTGAACTACCGAGCATGGGCTTTCTCAGCCAAGACTACTCTTAGGGGTTATGGTTTGACCTAACATTTGACTATCCTCTTGATCCAAGAAGGCTAATGTTGAGGCAAGAAATGCTTGGCAGAAAGAGGATGATCGTGTCATGACTCGTCTTGTTCTGAGTGTTGATGTTTCTTTGAGGATGTGTGGCCAAGCAAATATGGACATACTTTGAGAAGAGATATGTTCAGTCCAGTGGTGCTCTTCGCTTCACATTGCTCAAGAACCTTCATAGTATTCAACAGCTTCAGGATCAGAAAATGGAGGAGTATTATAGTGCTTTCACTCATATCACTGGCCCTATAGAGTCTATGACACCGAAGGCTGCCACTGCTTGCCTATCTTGTGTTGCCTAAGATGAGTACGCTCGGCAGACGCTCATGTATCAGTTTGTGATGGGGCTTTGATCAGAGTTCGAGTCTGTTCGTACTCAGTTACTCAACTATCCCTCTCCACCGACTTTGACTGAGGTGCTCTCTAGTTTGATTGCAGAGGAGACTCATCTTCATTCGCTTATACCTACCTCAGGATCCTCACCACACACTGTTATAGGTCTCTCAGCGGTCCGGATCTACTAGAGCGACACCCACAGGAGTGCTGGTATGTTCTCACTGCAAGAAGACTGGTCATCTTGTTGACAAGTGCTTCAGGTTACATCCAGATCAGCTTGTTGATTATTGTGCTGGACATCTATCTGATCGTCATCATGTAGCACCTACTGGGCCTCCGAGAGCACTTACTGGAGCGGTCGCTACTGCCACACCCACACCGCCGCGACTTCGGATCGTTGTCCGCTATGACTTTAGTTGTACCTTCTCGCTTCCTAGCACCGCCATCCTTGGGTTCTCGACTCGTGCCTCCTTTCATGTTACATCGCATACCTCCCACCTTGTTGCTCGTAAACTCGCGGATCGATGTCGATATGTTCACTGCCGATGGTACACCTTGCTCTATCACCCATCGTGGCATTCTCTCTACATCTCACTTCTCTGCTCCCGATGTATCTTTTGTTCCTCACTATGTATGAACCTTCTTTATGTTGGTCAACTTATCGATAAGAATTGTTTCATTGATTTGATGATTCTTCTTGTTTCATCTGAATTGTCGAGCGTAAGAGTGATTGGTTCCGCCATCGCCGAGAGGCTCTCCTAGTCTCTATATCTTAGGCACCTTACATCTTCCTTCCACCAAAGGTCAAGGCCTTAGTGTCTTCTCGCTATGTCATCATCTCGCCTCTGTTGGTTCTTCCTTCAACAAGTGGCATCATAGACTTGATCATCTTTGTGGAGCTCGCTCGACCACTCTAGTTCACTGTGGTTCCTTAGGTCATATCACTATTGAGTCTAGTTTTCATTGTATCGTTGTGTCGGGAAACAACTACAACTTCTATATTCTAGTAGTACCTCTCACCCTCTTGTCCTTTGATTGGGTGCATCTGGATGTATGGGTCTATCTTCTTTTGCTTCAAGGGTGGTCATAGTTATTATGTCGATTTGTTGATGATCACTCGATATACTTGGATCTATTTTATGAAACATCGCTCTCGCTGATTTCCATTTATTAGTCTTTTGCTAAGATAGTTCATGCACAATTTCTTCTTCCATTCGTGTCTTTCGTTCTGACTCTGGGGGAGAGTATCTGTCATCAGCCTTTCGTCAGTTCCTTTCTTCTGAGGGTACTTTTCATCAGCTCTCGTGTCCTGGTGCTCATGCTCAGAATGGTGTGCTGAGCGCAAGCACTGTCATATCATTGAGATCGCTAGTACTCTTCTCATCCGCTTCCTTTGTCCCTCTCACTCGGGGAAGCGGTCTCTGCAGCAGTCTATCTCATCAATCATCAGTTCTTTTCCAAGCTTCAGGGCAAGTGTCCTGGTCAGGTCCTGTGTAGAGCACCTTCTCGCTATGCTAATCTTCGTGTCTTTGGTTGTATCTGCTATGTCCTTCTAGTACCTCAACAAGACAAACCTAAGTGCTCGCCGGCTGATCGCCTTCCCGGTTATAGTCTTAAGCATAAGGGCTATCATTGCTATGATCCTCAATACGTTGCATTCACATCTGTCATGATGTGACCTTTGATGAGGGTCGACCCTTCTTTATCATCCTTCTACACATCCCCACTTCTTCCACAGATTCCACCTTCTTTTCGTGTCTACCTCCCATTCCTTCACCGCACTTGTCTTCTTCAGATACACCTTCTCCACTAATTTCACCTTCTAGTATGTCTCCTTCACCACCCATTAGTTTCGACACTTCCACTTTTCCCTTTCACTATAGTCGCCGACGAGAGTTCCTTATGATCCTCGGCCCTCCTCTCCTTCACTTGACCCTTCTGGCCAAGACCATCGACTGACGATCGCTCTACTACATCACGATATGCCCTATGTGATCGTTTTCTATTCAGGCACCAAAGAGATGGTTTTTTTTTCTCTCGTGTAAGTGTAGTAGCTGAGCCGAGTACCTATCAGGAGGCTGTCAGTATATCAGAGTGTAGTTGGCTATGATAGAGGAGCTCACAACATTAGAGTGTACAAACACTTGGGATCTTGTTCCGCTACCATCTCGAGCTATTCCTATAACTTGCAAGTGGGTGTACAAAGTAAAGAACAAGTCAGTAGAGCGATACAAGGCTCGTCTTATTGCAAGAGGTTTTTAGTAGGTTTATGGTCGAGATTATGATGAGACTTTTGTTTCAATTGCTCATATGACCACAAATTGCTCTCTTATTGTCATATAAATGCACACACATAGGCTATATGTCAAATGGATGTCAAGAATGCTTTTCTTCATAGTGATCTACATGAGGTCTATATGCACCACCCTGTGTATTGAGGCTCCTACATGCTATGTTTCTCACCTTAGGCGTGCTCTATATGGCCTTAAGCAAGCTTCTTGTGCTTGCTTTGAGCGTTTCAGTCCTGTGATTCGAGCTGCTGGTTTCACTCCAAGTGAGCATAACCCTGCCTTGTTTATTCACACTTCTCAGAGGAGTCGTACTTTGCTTCTGCTATATGTCGATGATATGCTGATCACAAGAGACATCAATGAGCTGACATGGATTATGTGACTTTTGTGAAGAGCTAATTGAGTGAATAGTTTATGATGTCTGATTTGGGACCATTGAGATATTTTTGTGGGGATTGAGGTTCATTCTGATAGTGATGACTATTATCTCTCTCAGCATCGCTACGTTCAGGATCTGCTTGCTCGCTCTAGTATGACCGATACACACAATGCCGTCACACCCATGGAGCTCCACCTACAGCTTCGACCTACAGATGGTGTAGCATTGATAGATCCTTCTCGCCATCGTCAGCTCATTGGGAGCCTTGTTTATCTTACTGTCACCAGGTCAGACATTGGTCATGCTGTTCATGTGCTCAACCAGTTTGTCAGTCCTCTCACCTTAGTCCACTATGATCATGTTCGTCGTGTGCTGAGATATTTAAGGGGGATTGCATCTAGACGTCTGTTCTATGCCAGTTCGAGTCAGCTTCAGCTCCACGTTTATTCTGACAACACTTGGACGAGTGATCCTGCTGATCGCCGATCTATCATTGGCATCAGATTCTCTTGATACTTCGCCATTGTCCGAAGTCCAAGAAGCGTAATGCGGTCACGTTCTAGTGCAAAGACTGAGCTTCGAGCTCTTGCTGCTACCACCTCAGAGATCATTTGGCTTCGATGGCTCTTGATTGATCTCGGTGTCCATTGTGACAATCCTTCACCTCTCTTTTGTGACAATACAAGTGTCATTCAGATTGCTAGTGATCCAGTCAAGCATGAGCTGGCAAAACACGTTGGTGTTGATGCATTCTTCACACGATCTCATTGTCAGCAGTCGACCATCGCACTCAAGGATGTTCCTCGAGCTTTAAGTTGCGATTCTTCACTAAAGCTCGACTGAGAACAACATCGGATTCATCTACTCAAATTCAGTGCATCGATCCTCCCGATCCACATTGAGTTTGAAGGGGTATTAAAAATGTTGTACACACTCTCTCTCCGGCCTATGTAGCCCATGTGGCCATGTAACAATGTCTTTATATACCCTCTCAATCAATGAATAAGCTGAACAGTTGTGAATAGCAAAACCCTAGTCATCTTTCTAACAGTTTATAACAAGATTGTTTCACTCTTTTGTCCTTAGCCCTTACCACTAGTTTTGTGTGTCTGTACCATATTCCAATATTGAGTTATAGTTTTGTGTGTTTGTACCATATTCCAATATTGAGTTATAATTCCCAAGAATCAATGAATTAAGTACTGGCTGTCTTTCACCTTTTCGACACATTTTATGCTCAGTATGATGACTGATCCTCTTCTCTTGCAATCTCCTATCCTTTTCAGGCTACGCCTTGAGATTTTGCCTCTACAGTTGCATCTTGATCAAGGACAGCTTAACTTCTTCATCAATTTCTTCCAGAATGACCCATGTAGCAACATCCTCATTTGCCTTATGAAAATGAGATTTTTGGTGTAGAGGGCACAACCTATGGAAGCAATACAATTGTGGATGAGGCATTACTTCCTTTCTTTCAGGTATTTTGAAGTTTATCCATTTTTATTTTCCTCTTGATTTTTTTTTGTCACTCACGGGACTTGATGTGGTTCACATGAGAATTGTTTGCACTTATTGAACCTGATGTATTAAAAAAAATTGTGTGCATTCATGAGCCAAACAGCAATCATCAATTTCTTTTCCTTTGTCAATTTATTTGTGTTGATGAGCGGTAGGCTCTGTTTGTGTTTAGTAAACAATATTGCAATCTAATTATTTTCTCTGATGCCAGAAATTTGATGTGAAGCCTCTTGTTCTGCAAATTAATTATATTCCTCGTCAGTTTGATCCTATTGCACTAGGCAAAGGAAATTATGCAGAACTTCTCAACATCCTTCCGTGGAAGGTAATGCGTTGCTGAAAAAAATTCTTTCAACCAATCAAACCTTGTGGTGATTATATGTATATTCTAGGCAACTGTATGTGATCGTTTTTCTATTCAGCACCAAAGAGATGGGTTTTTTTCTCGTAAGTGTAGTAGCCGAGCCGAGTACCTATCGAGGTCACAAGATATCGAGTGTAGTTGGCTATGATAGAGGAGCTCACAACATTAGAGTGTACAAACACTTGGGATCTTGTTCCGCTACCATCCGAGCTATTTCTATAACTTGCAAGTGGGTGTACAAAGTAAAGAACAAGTCAGTAGAGCGATACAAGGCTCGTCTTATTGCAAGAGGTTTTTAGTAGGTTTATGGTCGAGATTATGATGAGACTTTTGTTTCAATTGCTCATATGACCACAGTCCGTTCTCTTATTGCTGTTACAGCGGTACACACATAGGCTATATGTCAAATGGATGTCAAGAATGCTTTTCTTCATAGTGATCTACATGAGGTCTATATGCAGCCACCCCCATGTATTGAGGCTCCTACATGCTATGTTTCTCACCTTAGGCGTGTTCTATATGGCCTTAAGCAAGCTTCTTGTGCTTGCTTTGAGCGTTTCAGTCCTGTGATTCGAGCTTGGTTTCACTCCAAGTGAGCATAACCCTGCCTTGTTTATTCACACTTCTCAGCGGAGTCGTACTTTGCTTCTGCTATATGTCGATGATATGCTGATCACAAGAGACATCAATGAGCTGACATGGATTATGTGACTTTTGTGAAGAGCTAATTGAGTGAATAGTTTATGATGTCTGATTTGGGACCATTGAGATATTTTTGTGGGGATTGAGGTTCATTCGATAGCGATGACTATTATCTCTCTCAAAGATCGCTACGCTCAGATCCGCTTGCTCGCCTAGTATGACCGATACACACAATGCCGTCACACCCATGGAGCTCCACCTACGCCTTCGACCTACGCGATGGTGTAGCATTGATAGATCCTTCGCCATCGTCACCATTGGGAGCCTTGTTTATCTTATCGTCACCGAGTCGACATTGGTCATGCTGCTCATGTGCTCAACCGCTTGTCGAGTCCTCTCACCTTAGTCCACTATGATCATGTTCGTCGGGTGTCGAGATATTTAAGGGGATTGCATCTAGACGCCCTGCTCTATGCCGCTCGAGCCGCCACCCACGCTTATTTCGACAACACTTGGACGAGCGATCCGCCGATCGCCGATCTATCATTGGCTATCAGATCTCTCTTGATACTTCGCCATTGTCCGGAAGTCCAAGAAGCGAACGCAAGGTCACGCTCTAGTGCAAAGATCGAGCCGAGCTCTTGCCGCTACCACCTCAGAGATCATTTGGCTTCGATGGCTCTTGATTGATCTCGGTGTCCATTGTGACAATCCTTCACCTCCTTTTGTGATAATACAAGTGTCATTCAGATTACTAGTGATCCAGTCAAGCACAAGCTGGCAAAACACGTTGGTGTTGATGCATCATTCACACGATCTCATTGTCAGCAGTCGACCATCGCACTCAAGGATGTTCCCTCAGAGCTTTAAGTTGCAGATTCTTCACTAAAGCTCAGACTCGAGAACAACATCGGATTCATCTACTCAAATTCAGTGCATCGATCCTCCGATCCACATTGAGTTTGAAGGGGTATTAAAATGTTGTACACACTCTCTCTGGCCTATGTAGCCCATGTGGCCATGTAACAATGTCTTTATATACCCCTCTCAATCAATGAATAAGCTGCACAATTGTGAATAGCAAAACCCTAGTCATCTTTCTAACAGTTTATAACAAGATTGTTTCACTCTTTTGTCCTTAGCCCTTACCACTAGTTTTGTGTGTCTGTACCATATTCCAATATTGAGTTATAGTTTTGTGTGTTTGTACCATATTCCAATATTGAGTTATAATTCCCAAGAATCAATGAATTAAGTACTGGCTGTCTTTCACCTTTTCGACACATTTTATGCTCAGTATGATGACTGATCCTCTTCTCTTGCAATCTCCTATCCTTTTCAGGCTACGCCTTGAGATTTTGCCTCTACAGTTGCATCTTGATCAAGGACAGCTTAACTTCTTCATCAATTTCTTCCAGAATGACCCATGTAGCAACAACCCTCATTTGCCTTGCGAAAATGAGATTTTTGGTGTAGAGGGCACAACCTATGGAAGCAATACAATTGTGGATGAGGCATTACTTCCTTTCTTTCAGGTATTTTGAAGTTTATCCATTTTTATTTTCCTCTTGATTTTTTTTTGTCACTCACGGGACTTGATGTGGTTCACATGAGAATTGTTTGCACTTATTGAACCTGATGTATTAAAAAAAATTGTGTGCATTCATGAGCCAAACAGCAATCATCAATTTCTTTTCCTTTGTCAATTTATTTGTGTTGATGAGCGGTAGGCTCTGTTTGTGTTTAGTAAACAATATTGCAATCTAATTATTTTTCTCTGATGCCAGAAATTTGATGTGAAGCCTCTTGTTCTGCAAATTAATTATATTCCTCGTCAGTTTGATCCTATTGCACTAGGCAAAGGAAATTATGCAGAACTTCTCAACATCCTTCCGTGGAAGGTAATGCGTTGCTGAAAAAAAATTCTTTCGAACCAATCAAACCTTGTGGTGATTATATGTATATTCTAGGCAACTGTGACATCAAATTTCTTTTGTAGGGAATCGATTTGAAGCTTAAGCATGTTTCTGCAATGGGTGTTTATGGGTGGAATAGTATATGCGAAACAGTAGCTGCGGAGTGGTTGGAGGATATTTCTAAAAATCAGGTCCGGATCTCCCCATGCACACCATATAGACATTCTTGCTGTTGCATGCATGGACACATAAGAACTTAATACAGGCAATATCGTAAGAGAAACAGAATTGAAAAATGCACAGCTAAGGATAATTTTTTTAATCTGCCTGAGCTGACAATGTGTTGCTTGTGTAGGTCCATAAATTGTTAAAAGGGATTCCTCCTATAAAATCATTAGTTGCTGTCAGTTCAGGAACAAAGAAATTGATCTCTTTACCCATCAAAAGCTACAAGAAGGACCGGAAGTTGCTCAAGGGAGTGCAAAGAGGTAAGCTAGATATATACTGTATTACTATACTGAAATACATTGGTTAACATTTCTGGTGAAGTGTTAATATGTGATGGTAGTGTTAAATACTTGATGACAAGCATCTTCAATTGCCACAAATAATGATGATTCTGACATGCTGTTTGACAGGTGCTGTTGCTTTTATCAGAAGTGTTTCCCTTGAAACTGTAGAGCTTGGTGTCCATTTGGCAGCAGGAGCTCATGGTTTGCTTCTGAAGACAGAACGTGCCCTCACAGCTGCTCCACCGCCTTTAGCCTCATGTGAAGCAAAAGAACCAAAGATAACATAAGAGTTAACCAGCCTGAAAGCGCACAACAAGGGATAAAGCAGGTATTGAATTCCTCTTAATCGCATAATAAAACCATCTCTTATTCCACGAATAACACGATAATTGAATCTTCCGGAAGTACTTGTACTGCTATTTTCCTTTTTATTTTGTGTTTCATTTTTTGCATCACTATGAGAGGCCTTTGGATAATTTATAGTTTGGAATAGTTCTTGAAATGGCTTCGAATGAATTTCTTTGAACTGTACCTAGCCATGAGTCCTAACATACACCTTTCACAGTTACATGTATTGCGAATGTTTTGATATTAAGCTGAAACTTCGCTCAGGCCTACGAAAGTTTAACTGATGGGCTTGGAAGGACTGCCTCTGCTTTGATTGGGAATCCTATTAAAGTTTATAATCGCGGGGCTGGTGCCGGATCGGCACTGGCTACTGCAATCTGTGGAGCTCCAGCTGCTGCAGTAGCTCCAGTGTCGGCATCTGCTCGTGCTGTACATTATGCACTTCTTGGGCTAAGAAACAGGTGAGTTTTCGGCCATTTGCAAATATCAATGAAAACAGTGTATAGATATAGGGTTGGTCCCAGACTCCCAGTTCCCAAATCATCGATCGGATTATTTACTTCTTGTTAATGGAATTGATAGTGCAGAGACCAATGAATTTAAGAAATACATTCAGGATTATTTTTTGTGAAAGTTCAGGATTATTTTTGTGAAAGTTCAGGATTAACTATATACAAGGTTATTAAGTCGAAAGTCGAGTCGAAGTCGCAAGAGGGACGACTTGTCGACTTGGTCGACTAGTCGCGACTAGTCCATGCATAGAAAGTATTTAAATAGGGCACGAATATACTAAGTTGTATAACAATTAAATACATATACATATTGTAAATCATGAAATAAAGAGAAGAACAACATAATCACGATGATGAGTTAATGACTTACTCATTTTGATCGTAATAAATCTTGAGTTAATGACTTACTCATTTTGATCGAATAAATCTTTCTTGATGAATGTCTTTCTTTGAAATTGAAGTTAGGCGGCTAGCAAATCTCGATTAGTTGCGATTAGTCGGCAAGTCGGGCGACTAGTCCTCTTAGTCGAGTCGATGACTCTAGTCGGAGGTTGTGTACCAACTTGTCGACTAATCGTCGACTAGTCATCACTAGTCGCATGACTTAATAACAGTGACCATATATCTCTGCCAAAGAAAGAGAATGTAGCTGATTTTTTCCTTCGCTATTTTACCTAGTTTTGTACTGATCAAACTAATTGTTCCTCTGAACAAATTATGTTTTTTATGAAGAACAATTTGTTGATACTATAACCGGGATCACTAGGTGCTTGCTGCTCGGTGCTCCAACTCCTAGCGTTATGGTTTTGTAACCCAGGGTCTTGCAAAGTGGTAATCTAGCTAAATTCAGTAACTAATAGGGTAACCGAAACATGTCTTGGAAGAATCCATTGTGATCTGTCTTGATTTATTGTTAATGGAATCAAGTTATCTGCTGGTCAGTGCATTAGTGAATTTGAGGTCACCGTGAACTGTACAGGATATCGATGTTTCAAGCATTCCGAATGTCATCACATTTGAGCCTACTTTTACTATTCTTGGCACATGGCTGCTAATTTGTGTTTACTAAACTTCTTTTCACATTGGCAGCCTTGATCCTGAGCGCAAGAAAGAATCTATGTATAAATATCTCGGCCCTTCTCAATTGTAGGCTTCATCGAGAAGAAGAGGTTGGATAACACTCTGGAAGAACTGGTTGAAGAGCACCTGTGCGCAATCTCGTCGAATGGCGAGGGGCAAACTTGTACAGTGTAAGTGAGAATTCCGCACTACTAGGAATCCCACCCTTATGAATTAGCATCATCTGCCATGTTCTTAATGGAGTTTCTAATCCATCCGCGCTGGTGTACAGTTCGTAGGACAAATTATACGGGCCGCCGAAGCCTTCTACAGTAATTAAATTAACACATACGACGGTTGTTACCACCACACCTATTCCAGATTTCCAGCCCGGGTGGAAGTTTTGTAAACTCTCGTAGGAAATGACCTATGGTCGAGGAGACTAGCTCAATTGTACATAATTTTGTTGCTTTCTGAGTTGTGCGGATGTAATTGATGTAAATATCTCTTCTGTTTCGGTTGTCAGGTTGTGGATTTGTTTATCGGCTTGCTAAATCGCTGGCAAATAAGTTCTCTCGCTTTTCAAGTGTAAATATCATCAGGTTTTGCGCTGTTGCAATGAGCTAAACACACTCTGTGTCCTGTTGTTTCTTTGTTAGATCGTTTTTTCGTCTGTGGTACTGAACTACTGGTGACCACCCTTGTCTGGAAACTCCGTGTACATAAGCTAATCCTCTGACACGGACAGAAATAACACATGCAAGTGCATGCTATGACAGCATTGCTGTCCTAATGTTTTTGTTCTGCAACGCATTGCTTGGTAACACCAGATGGTACCCAGCCTGCATTTGGCTTCAGTTCAAATTTACTCTTGCAGTTAATTTCGTTGATTTTGGTACAAGCAGAGGTCCGTGAAGGCTGTTTGGCTAAGCTTTAGCTTCATCTCATGGGTCGTTGGGTTTACTTAGAACGTTCATACTAAGAGAGGACTCGCAAAATCGCTGATTAAAAAGGATCAAGTAGACAGCTAGACCTATTGTTGCAGAATAGCTCGTTGGAGACATGCAACATTACCACAGCCAATCTCGTGGCTAATATTTCTCATCTTCATAAATTCGGTTGTGCTGTGTATGCACCAATCTCGTCACCTCAGTTGGGAATTTAGTATGTATCCGTGTAGTATACGGAGCCCATGACTCTCTTAAAAGCAAAGCAGATGCGTGCGGCAAACGGAAAGGAATTTCCCACATACCACAGCTTGATCCACGATCGATTTGCCGGCCAAATCACAACCTAAAATGCCTTCGGCCCATCCGCCATCACACGCCCCGAAACGGCAAATCAAGGCCGTCGATCCAAACTTGGAATCCAAACTTGTACCACAAGAAATTCCAACCTCTGTCCCCCGCAATTACCTTCCCCTTTTTACAATCCAACCCCAAAACTAATTCCCAAATCGGCAACCAACAACTCACCGCCTCTCCCTTCCCCTTCCGACGTCTCTCTCTCTCTCTCTCTCTCTCTCTCTCTCTCTCTCTTCGCCCCAATGGAAGCACATCAAATCGGAAATGACGGCTGTGGGTTATCCCGAGCCGTGTCGACCAACGAGCAAGAACGACGAGGACCACACTAGCGCTTCTCCGTCTCGCTTGCCTCTCGCCGCGCTACACCTTCCTCTCCTTGGCCCCATTGGTTCCACCTCGACCACACCCGACTAGAGCCGGTATGGATCGAGAAGGCGCCGCGCTACCTTGGCGGGCCACTCTACCGGGCTCCCAACAGATGATCTCGCACGACGGAAGCTTTGTGGATCGATCTTATCGTAGCAAGAAAATGCTAGACAAAAGGCACAAGGTATCCCTTGTCTTGGGAATGGACCAAGGGAGAATAGCCAAAGGCACAAAATGTGTATATATATTGCTCATGTATGAATCCCGAGTCCCCTCTTTACAAGCCCATGGGGTCATATATATAGGGGTCAAGACAAGACATTTCCCTTCTTTCCCTCACTTTACATGGAGAGATAGAGGGGGATTTAGGTACAGTGCCATGAATATACTACATAGACCTAGTCTACATATGTACAGTATCCCCGACAAAGATATCGGGTATTCCCGACGACCTTAGTGCTGGGCACCCTTGGTGCCCTACTATGATGGATCTCTCCTGGGCCTCCTCTTTGTGACCCCTCCACCAATCACCCGGTGCTGCTCTTCCGTTGGACCGAAACGACGACTAGAGGGGGTTGAATAGGAGCACGATCTCTTTTTCACCTTAATCAAATTCAACACATTTTTCACTCCAATAGCTGTGAGAGCTATGAAGATCAATTTACAAGCATAGCGGAAGACTTGTATTGAATCCAATCGAAACTCCGAAGCAAAACAACCAAAATCAGCAAAAATTCAATTTAGTGTGAGTTGGGCGGTCTGACCTTCAAACTCGATGAACAGAAATGAGCACGAACTCAAAATCACAAATCGGCTTAACTTTTGATTCGATGATCTAAATCCCCTCAAATTTTAACCATAGCTCATCAAGGTTAGGAACCTATTCCAATAGATGACCAGGAAGATCAAAGCTAAGGTTTCACAAATTTCAAGGATGAGGGAAGGAGGGCACAAGAACCGAGCAAAACAAAAGATTGATCCCAAAACTTGCTCATGGGTAGAAGATGATTCTAGATACATTTCCACATGTCACAACAAGCAAGATCATAGCCAGAAACTAGAGAAAAACCAAAGGATCAATGAAAATCTAAAAATCACAAAAGAGAGAGTAAGAACAAGAATAGACTCATCTTGAGGAAATTTGCTTGGATTGATTTGATATTGATGTTGGTTTACAACCACTCCATCATGGAGGACAGAAGCTCAACACTTGAGCACACAATCAATTCAACTCTTAAGAACCCTAGCTTCTCCACTTTCCTCTCCTAGCCCTAAAACACAAATTAGGGTTTCTATCTACAAGGGTTGGGAAGTACACAACCAACACCCTCCCCTTCTATAGTGGAGTCTAGCTTCTAGAAAGACATCCTTAACGCGCACCTGCTAAGCCCACGTACAAAATGGGTTTCACTTATGCACGCTTTTTAAAGCGCTGACTTCATCTTCTCTTGACCTATACCACTTCCCCCTGCGCCGTCTTGTGCCGCGGTTTAGCCAAAAGCCATGAAGGTAGTATTTTCGTGAAGTTACCAAAATACCATTTCTCGATCCTTCTCCAAAGACCGAGTCCAATCTTCATGAAGCAATCGATGCTTCGCCACGTAGATTAATCAACATCTCTTCATGTCGACAAGTCTCTCCCATCCGCCCCACCGAAACCACCATGACACTTGCACCGACTTCGCACCACTTGATGCAACATGTCGCACCAACTTCCCGCTCGACTATCCTTGTCTATTTTGCGCCATGCTTGAGTTCACCGACTTCACCCAAAGATCCTCGATCGTTATGGACCTCACTCAAGCTTAGTTCCGATCATCCTCGCGCTGACCTCCAAGCCTTCGCACAACACTAGACAAAGAAATCAATTCGAAACAAGTTCTTCGCAACTTGACCCACGTTAGTCAAAATATGCATCATGCAACACATATGCACCAAAACCATGAAATTGATATAACCTAAAACATCGCACAAGCTAGCTAGCGAACAGGCAAAACCAATGATCACACCTCGCCTGGCCCGACCACCAAAGATGGGGACTTAACTAAAATTCCTCCTCGAAATCCAAACCTCTCCGAAAATTCAAATGAATAGAATTTTTGATTCAAGCTCTAAAAATATGAGACAAAGTGTAGAAGAATCCCTTGTCTTGCCTACACCTCTATTTTTGGCCCTAGCTCCAAACTCAAAACACCTTTAAGGCCTGGCCGATCGCTGTCCATGACCGGCCTGACCGCCAACCACTAGACCCGAGGCTTGGCTAGTCCGACCACTACACAGCCGGCCTCGACCACCATCCCGCCGGCTCGACCATCTAAAGTTTGACTAAGATCTCGAACTTTACCAAAACGAGTGATTCGACAAACCACAACACCATTGCAAATTATACCATCATCCTAAGATCATCAAGATATTCTCATGATATCTACAATCTTTCCCTTGATGAACACATTGATAATTTTCCAAAATGTAAGTTTAAGGTTTGAAAATAGAAAACTCAATGTTTTCACAAGAAAGACACAACTTGGTCCATAAAAAAGAGAACGCAATGGAAATGACCAAGCTAGCTTTAGATTAGCATAGACAAGCGAAATAAGGCAGAAAAACAAGAAAGCTTCAATTTCTAGAGAAGGGTTAAAAATCTATCTTAAGGCTCATATGAAAGAACAATTGTTCAATTTGACCTTTGATCATTGTGAGGTTCCAAGAATTGCAATTCAAGTTCAGAAATGGCAATAAGATCATAAGAATACAAATTAGATGCTCCCCTCACTATGATCATCATTTTTCAAAATTTCTCTTTTTCTCCATTTTTCTCCAAATAGCTCCCCCTTTTAACATTTTTGCTTTATCTTCTCCCCCTTTGACAATGGAGATATCAAGGAATCACGCCTTCCTCTCATCCAGAGATGACAAATACAGAAATAAAGAAAAAAACATAAGAAAGAGCATGCATGAAATGCAATGGAGTGACTTCATTTTTGTATTTTGTTTTTATATTTTTAGTACAAGAAGCTTTGGAGATTACCCAAAAGAACAAGCTAGCATTTCTACTATTACTCAATATACATCAAGCATGAAAGTGCTAGCAAAATCATGTTAAGATATATATATATATATATATATATATATATATATATATATACATATATACATATACATATACCAAAGCTAAGCTAGATATGCTTGTAACATCCCAATTTTCTCGAGCTTAAAAACCCTTTTGAATAGTTAGTAGTTGGAAAATTCACCTGTAGATTTTATTTGAATTTTAATAAAGCATAATATGGATTTTCAAAGATCAAAACAATTTAATATGATTAATGCCAACATCAACAATTGTCAAAACTATTTTATTTGGGTTCTAAGTGCTTGGATATATTTTCTAGTTTTTTCTAGAATTTTTCAAGTTCATTTGCTATTTTCTATTTGCTATTTGCATTTTTCAGATTTTCTAAAAGAAAACTCTATTAATAATCTCGTAAATGTTGTTGGGCCAAACCCATCCCTATTCTCCTCGACCTGCACGCGCGTGCCCAAATTGGCCAAGATTTCTCTCCACATGCACGCTGCGCGCGCGCTCCGTCCCTCTGCCAAGTGGGCCTCGCCCGTTAGGTAGTCGTCGTCCTCCTTCTATTGCCTTCCTTGCACCGCGTCTCGCCCGCGTCCACCTTGGCTATGCTTTGGAGCTCCGTCCGACAAAACCAAATCTCCAACTACAAGATCTCGTGTTAGCATGTCAAATTTATCCTTGACGAGGATTACAACCTCTACTTATTATTTAATAGATAAAGGACCATACATATTTGTGGTTGTAACCCCTAAGGCTAACGACCTTACTGGTCGTGAGAATTCCAGAGGTTACACAATATCTAACCTGGTCAGAGAAGGTTCCCAACCTTGTCTCCGATCAGCCAAAAGCTCACAAAGCCTTGAATCGATATCCGGATCTAGCACTCATCGTGTGAAGAATGGATATATCCTCGACAATACGTGAAGAATGGAACATGTGTCAGATATTCTATACCACGCGACAATACGTAGTCTTCAGTCTAGGTTACAGACACCCATTGTAATAGCCAGTTCATAGTAATAAAGAACAGTCTCATTACTTTCCAGGTGATACGTGCCATTTTCCTCTTTTTCTTCATATATTCATAAGATCGGCGATTTGATCGTCGACAGCTGGCGCCGTCCGTGGGGAAGAAGGCGCAAATCTTCTAAACAAATTCTTTGCTCACCAAATCCTCGCTCATCCTTCTGTTCATGAGATCGCAAGGTGAACTTGGGACGAGGAGAATTGGTTCGATCCGACAACTACTCCAACCTCGACATGGACGCCGCATCCGTGCCATGCGTGATAATTGATGTCGCCATCTTCATCCTCTCGCCGATTCGCAGTCGCTAATGACATCGGGTCGAGCAGATAGGAGGAGGCGCCATTGCAACAATTGGCGCTTCGAGGGATGTGCCACTCCGACCGCCGGAGCGCCCAAGAATCTTCTAAACCCGGCCCTTCCAACCAAGCAAAAAGGTGATGAAACTTCACCCTACAATCCGAGAGTCAATAACTCTCAACACCATCATGGTCGATGTGTATTCGCTAACGGCTTCGAAATTCCAGAGCCAACCGACATCTCGTAACGGATCGATGAAACCTCATCGCCATGGGCCGAGCGGGATGATAAAGCTCAAGATACGATCGGCAGTCGCTTTATCAGCCGAGTCCGCCACGGAGGCCTCAAGAGGTGCTCATCTCCGACCGGTCTCCGCTGTGGAAATTTCTAGTAGAAGCACCGGAAGCTCTCCACCGAGTACGTGGAAGCTCTTCTGAGGATCGACGCTGAAACACAAGGTCAATGCGATCGAAAATATTGATCGCAATGCCTCAGAGGTCTCGCACCCACGCCTCACCGCCACATACCGATGGAGATGGCGCGGCAATCAACACCGCCTACTGAGGCAACGTAACCGATGGACGCCCATCGCTTAATTTGCTCGTTCAATTTCACCAAGGATGATAGGTCGGCGCGCCGCACACGAGGTTGCGAAGGTTCGGACCGTGAACGCCAACAACCTCGGCGAATCCTCCGAGACCTTCAAGAACGGTACGTAACTCCGCAGCGCATTTGTAATATTTTAAATAATATCGACCGCTTAGCGTAAGCTGTGTTTTGTCCAATTGGTAGGACAGTGTCTGAGATTCTTCAACAAACCGCATAACGATGTAAGAATACCGAGAACGGAGGGCACCACAAAGTCAAACCATGAATTCGCCCCAGCCGTTCTTCCTCAAAGAGGGCAACATGCGTATGTTGGGAATCAATCGATACCACAGCCTCTTCGACGATTCCGACCAATGAGTCATGAGGGAAGGAGATTGTTCCAAACAAATACACGTTCTTCTCGTTGAGAGGGTTATTCGCTTGGTCCTAACGATCTTCGACATCGTTTGAATCGGGCAGGTGATCAAGGGCGTCATAATGCTCGCGATCAGGTCGGAACGCCAGAGCCCCAATTTTCTAATCAAAGGAACTGGTCTCCGACCGATCACAATCCGGCATGTTCTCAAAGAAGGCGCCATGAATCTGTCATAGGCTGCCGAGCTTTCTCTGCAGGCTCCAGGCTGTGAGTTGGCCTAACCGGTTTCGACCGGCCAACATGGACAAGTTCAATAGGTCTCAGAACCCGTTAGAATTTCTCCATATTTATACCACCACCATTAGAGCAGCCGGCGGTGATGAAAACGTGATGGCTAACTACCTACCTACGGTGCTAGAAGGATCTGCCCGGTCATGGTTGGTTAACCAGCCGGTCGGATCAATCTACACTTGGGAACAGCTCTGCGATCTCTTAATCGTGAATTTCCAGGGTACGTACGACCGCCCAGGAAAGGAAGATGATCTACATCGGATCCGGTAGAACCCAAAAGAAACTCTTCGCTAGTACATCAAGAGGTTTAGCCAGGTTCGTAATTCCATACCCGAGATTGCAGAGTCTTATGTAATTCAGGCTTTTAAGGCATGATTGAGGAACCGAAGGTTTACGGAGGATATAGCTATGAATCCCCCACGAACAACCGCCGAACTATTCGATATGGCGGATAAATATGCAGCCGCTAGTGAAGCGGTTGAATGGAGCGAAGCTATAGATCGAAAAGACAAAACTCCTTAATCTGGCATAGAAAAGCCAGAAAAGAAGCATAAGAAAGTTCTCAAGAAGAAGAAACATCGCAAGATGGATGGTTAGGTGATCTTAGCGGTCCCAGAAAAGCTTACCAAAGGTAAGAGGGACTATACCGGTCGAGGTAAGGCAAAAATTCCGATTAACGGGTATAAAAAGAATAAGAAGTGGTGCCCGCTTCGCCAACAAGCATGGTACGATTTGCGCACCTGCCGTGTCTGGCAAAAGAAGTTGGAGGATTATTATGCAGGTAAAGGTCCCCTTTCCTCAATACAAGAGTTAGGGGAAGCAAGCTCCAAAAAGGAAAAAGACGGCGACGAGGATATGGAGTACCAAGAACCTCAGCACACTGTCGACATGATCTTTGGAGGATCTTCATCGTACGACTCGCGACGTCATCTGAAAGCCGTGGAGCGGGAGGTCAACCTAGCAGAGTCTCCGATCAACATCAAGCCTTCGAGGTGGTCGGGCACAGTAATCTCCTTCGGCAAAGAAGACTGCTCCGTCTCGTCGACTCGACCGGGTAGGTTCCCTATTATAGTTGAGCCTACCATTAATAATTGTAAAGTCAATAGAGTCTTGATAGATGGAGGTAGCTCTTTAAATATTTTATTCTCGGGAGCTTTGGAAGAAATGCAGGTTCCTAAATCAAAGGTAAAGCCAGTAAAATATGCCTTCCATGGCATAGTCCTCGGTTCTACCACCAAACCGATAGGACAGTGTCTTACTGCCACGCTCTAAGTCCCGATAACTTCAATGTAAAAGGTTTCGTTTTACGTGGTTGATTTTGAGACCTCTTATAACAGGATCCTTGGCCGTCCGGATCTAGCAAAATTCCTGATAGCCACGCATTACAGTTATCAGAGTTTGAAATGCCAGGACCAAAGGGTGTCATCATGGTTCGGGAAGATCAAAAGATGGATTATGCCTGTGATCGGAGATCTTTAGAACTGGTTGATGAGCTTCCGACCAAAAATATTGACTCTTCTGTAATGCAGGTCAAGCACTCTAGACCAAAATTGACACCCAAACCATCCGATCAGACAAAAGAGGTGCTACTCGACAAAGGCGCTTCTCCGAGAGACGCCAGGTTGGGAGACACTGACAGGTCCATTCTGAAATTACTGATCGGTGAAGGGCTCAACCCTAAATAGGAAGAGTCGCTCGTCTCTTTCCTCCGAGCAAACCAGACATTTTCGCCGGCAAAGGTCCGACATGCCCGAGTCCCAGGAAGTGATCGAGCGCAGATCGCTCTCCACCGACAAAACCGGCCAAGGTTAAGGCGTTTTCACCGACCTAAGGAAGCAATCCAGTCGGATATTGACAATCTCCTCAAAGTTGGATTTATTCGTGAAGTCCATCACCCTCAGTGGCTTGCCAATCCTGTAATGGTTAAAAAGAATAATGGGAAATGACGAATATGTATAGACTTCATATATCTTAATAAAGCTTGTCCGAAGGATGATTTTCCCCTTCCTCGCATTGATCAGCTTGTAGACTCCACCTCCAAAAGTGAAGTTAATGAGTTTTTAGATGCATATTCAGGGTACCACCAGATTAACATGAGTAAAGAAGATGAGGAGAAAACTTCCTTCATCACTCCATATGGCACTTACTGTTATGTTAAGATGCCTTTTGGTATCAAAAATACTGGTGCAACTTTTCAAAGGTTAATGCAGAAAACTTTTAGCTCACAGGTAGGTCAAAATTTAGAAGCCTATGTGGATGACTTGGTTGTGAAAAGCATCAACTCTGACGATCATATTCTTGACCTACAAGAAACTTTCAACAACTTGAGAAGACATAACCTCAAGTTGAATCCGAAGAAATGTGTGTTCGGGGTTTCCGCTGGAAAGCTTCTTGGTTTCCTAGTTTCGGCTAGAGGTATCGAAGCAAATCCGGCTAAGATAACGACCATCAATCAGATGCATCCACTGACAATAAAGAAAGAGATCCAAAAGCTAATTGGCTGTATGGCAGCGCTAAGTCGTTTCATAGCCAGGTTAGGTGAGAAGGGATTACCTTTCTTTAAACTTCTTCGGAAGTATGGGAATTTTGAGTGGACGAAAGAAGCCAACGAAGCCTTTGAAAAACTCAAAGAGTACCTTGAAGCGCCTGCCTTAGTCTCTCCAAGACCAAAGAAAGATCTGTTGATTTACGTACGCAACGCCGCAGTTATCACATAGTATTGGTCGAGAACGGAAAACGCTCAACGACCAAAGATATTACGTAGTTTAAGTCTTACATGGACCAAAGGAAAGATATCCACAGGTACAAAAGTTGCTCTATGGTCTCCTTATGGCTTCAAGGAAACTAAGGTATTACTTTCAAGCCCACAAAGTGGTCGTACCTACAGGATATCCCCTAGGTCAAGTCCTTGGAAACAGGGAATCATCAGGACGAATAGCAAAATGGGCAGTTGAACTTGGGACGTTCGATCTCCATTTTATCTCACGAACAGCTATAAAGTCTCAGGCAATAGCAGAATTCATTACCGAATGGACAAACCCAGAACCTAAGCAGGAACTCGAGTACGAGCACCACGACGAGTGGACAATGTACTTTGATGGTTCATTAATGCTTAAAGGATCGGGGGCTGGAGTCGTCTTGATATCCCCTACTGGCGAACACATTAAGTACGCCATCTAGTTTAACTTTCCCGCTACTAACAATGTAGCGGAATATGAAGGTTTGTCGGTGACTTCGAGCATTTCATTCGCCGGATTCACAAATTGCTAGTGAAAGGTGATTCTCAACTAGTAGCGAATCAAGTAGGGAAAGAGTATCAGTGCTCAAGTACCAAGATGTCATCTTATCTGGTGGAAGTACGAAAACTCGGAAAGCACTTGTTCGGTTTTCAGATCCAACATATTCCTAGAAAGGAAAACTTTCTAGCAGATCAGTTGGCATGGATGGCCTCCACTAGGTCAACCATCCTGCCGGGAGTTTTTCTTGAGCAACTCGATTCACCCTCGGTAATCGAGCCTCCCGAGAACATCAATGGTTCACATCAGGTCAATCCAATTGATTCTGGTCACATAGATGCTCCACAGATCGGTGATGATCATGGTAGAGATTGGATGACATCGATCTACAATTATCTTCAGCATGACCTAATTCTAGAAGATGATGTGAGGCTGATCGTATAGCACGAAAAGCCAAATCATACACTCTAATCGAACGTACCTTGTATAAACGAGGATCTCATGGAGTGTTGATGAGATGCATATCTCACTCGGATGGCATTAAGTTG